>CM028345.1:71838319-72146764 GCA_016618105.1 Dendrobium huoshanense
AAAAAGTTCAGGAATACACATTCACCAGCAATTTTCTTTAGAAATACATATTTTTGTTTTGTAAAGAACTTTTTCGCTAAAAACAAACAATTGTATTTAAAAAAATTGCATTGGTTTCCAAATGGTTTGTGTTTTTCTGATGTGGTGTAAGACAGAAAGTGTAGGATTATAAATTGTCATGAACGTTTAAAGTTCTTATCCAGGTTTTGTTATATTGATGAATTCATTATCTCAAGCCATCCATTTAAGAGTTCCTTTTTCAAACCTATTAATTGCAGGCCATTATAGGCCATCATTATGAATATATCTTTGGGAAATAAAAGTTATAGGAGAATTAATTTTTTCCTTTTTTCCCTCCCCCATCTCCTTCACAAATTTTCTATGCGCATTAGACAAAACTTTTATGTTGGTAATTTATATATACCCAAAGACTTCTTATGTGTTGTTAGATTGTGTAAGGGCTTTTTTTCATTTCACAAAGAATTTGCCAACATTACTCATTGCTCATCTTGAATGATTGGACAATTGAAGCCTTAAGGATAACATTATTAATTAAAGAGTTTTTTTTTTCATAGTTATTCTAGTCATATGCAATTCAGAATTCAAAGCATTAGGTGCAATACGATGTCGAAGGGTTTTTTTTTTGCTTCAATGTGTAAAATGCAAAGCGAAGCGTAACTCTTATGAATTAGAACACTCATGGCTTGTGTGTGTGTGTGTATACTATTAGCATTCAATAGGTTATTTAATCAACCAAACGTAAATCAAATCTATGATATGTTAAGTAACAAAAATTTCTAGCTATTTTATAAGCTAAAAAATCAAAGACATAACTAATTAAGTTATGAAAGAATATTTAAAAATTAAGAATAATCATAAGATTGAGCAACTAGCATTAGCAACAAAAATAATTAGAAATATGTAACAAAGTGTGAACATGAGGCACTTTGAAGCATTGTTATGTAGAAACTTGTGAGTGAGATGTTGCTAGCATTAGCAACAAAAAATAATTAGAAATATGTAAGAAAATTGGTAGGCATGGTAGCGTGACAAAAAGAACCACCAAGAAGAGAATTGCTCCAACAAAATAAAATGAAGAATCAATGAGCAATGATTCGATAACTATGAGAAATAGTGAGAAGAAGCGAACACTCATGCTTAATTATTACTGCAGTGCTAAATTGAACATTGAAATTTGAATCAAAATTTTATTATCTAGCGTTGACACACAACGCAACATCGCAACTTGATGATGTAGCACAACAAAAGTTTTGGTGCGAGCTTGCATTTCACAAGCAAACATTGCGTAGGGACAATGCATCACTTCATACTAAAGAAGTTTTAATAACAACACGCTAGTCATATATTTATTTAGCTTTTATAATCCTTTTATATTGGTAGGGTGATCTTTGCAATTGTGATGGATTTTCTTAGTTTGTTATTGAGCATCCTAGTTTATAAATTGGGGATCCTTAGGCTAAAATTATTATGTACGTCGATGATGAAATAAAATTTTTGTTATTGTTGAAGCAAAGCCCACTCTTTATCGAAGCGATAGTTCAGTTGTGCATATTTATAAATTTGAGTCTTATTTATAGTTTACTTTCTTTACTCTATCTTATCATTTATTTTTCTTTCCCTTACATTATCTTGCTTCAATTTGGTCTATCTTGTATCAAAATGGGAATTGAACAAGTTTTGAATCATTAATTCATGCAATATCATTATTCAAGTTTATTATGGTATTTGCATTTACTATTTTTTTTCTTATTTTTTTTATGGTTTCTGCCATACACTCTTGCGCTTACTTTGTTTTCATCAAGTTTGCAAATAGACAACCCGGCTCTCCTTCTCATGCAAATAGACCAATTTGCTTGACAAGGTATTCATGGCTTAGAACTCGTTTAGGATCTTTAATTAATTAATTGAACAAACTTGAACAGTTCTATAAATATTCAATGATAAATGAACAAGGTTAAATAATTTGGTGCTGAGTTCATTAATGATCATGAATAATATCATTTAAAGTTCGTGAATAAGCTTGATTAAGGCTAGATAATATGTTCTTTTAAGATTTGATAATATGTTCGTCTAAGATTCTATTATAAATTTATTTAATATTATATATGTTTATTTAATGATTTATTTTAACTATTTAAAAATTTGAATGAATTTTAATTAAATAGACACATGTATGTTCAAACAATCAAAACTTGTATTACCCAAACTCATATAACCTAAACTAGAACATTAAACCAAATAAATAAAAAATGCAAAAATTTAAAACATGAGTTTAGATCCTCAATCCTCATCGCTCCTTCGGTCCTCTGGACAACTGCACAATCGTCATCACACATGCTTTAAAGTTCTCTCCACTCGTGTTGGACATTGCCACTCCATCGCTCTTCTTGGTGATCGCCTTGCTCCTAGTGAACACTTCTCTTCCCGCTCCTAGTGGCCACTTTCACTCTTCCTGATTCCACTGATAGTTGCTCTCCTAGCTCTTGCTGGTTATTTCTAGTTGTCTTGTTCTTTCTTGCAGTCATTGGTCTCCTCCCTTGACTTTGGTTTAAGTCTTTTATCTTTTCTTAGTTGCAGAACTTCGTTGGCTAGCTAAAGAATATAAGTGAGTTATTGATGTTGGCTATTACTCAATATTATGATTTCCATCTTTAGGTTTAAACCTCCCGAATGATACTAGGATTTTAGTTCAAAGGCTCTGCGTGCTTGGTATGAAAGGTATAATTTTACCCCTTATTGTGTGGTTCCTTATATCTTTCCTCTATGTTGAGAATGATTAATAATTTAGTTGAACCCTATAGCTAATGCTCCCTCTAGCATTCAAAATGTTAGTGCTCCAACCCGTATAGAATTGGCCTCTTAGAGAGGAGAAACACTCTTAGTGGTCTCCTTTTGCTTGTTCTTGCATTCTACTTTTGTTTCCATGACCATTATCTTTGTTTTTTTTTTCTCTACTAGATTGTTTTTGTTCATGAATACAAGCTACTTATTTATGCTCATTAAAATACTTGTTTATTTAGAAGCTCGTTCATTCATACCTCATTTTTAAGCTATATGTGTTACTAGTTTGATTAGCTAATAAGCTAGTCCAAAGTGTTGATTGTTAATAGACTTGATAAGATTCATTTGGTTTACTAATAAGTTTGCTCGATAGTATGACTCATTAATTAGCTCAATTATGCTCATTTATTTGACCAAGCAAGCTGCTTGAAAATAGTAATACAATTTGAATCAAACTTGATCTATGTTCCAACGAAGCTCAATGGCCAAGATTTTAATCAAACAAACCTTGTACACTATCACATATACCCACAAAGCTTGAACAATGTATTTGCAAAGGAGCTTGACCTTGAGCTCGAGCAAGCTCTTGCTTGACTCAATTCGGTTCATTTATAGCCCTATCAGTCCACGAAGAAAATTTATTGCTTCTTAACGATGCGTTTAAATAACCTAAAATCACTACCATTAGTTTGATGGAGTTATCCATAATTTTCTACCAAAAAAAGTCTAGCCATCCACATTCATCAAGTTTCATCTAGAAACTTGTGCCAAAACTCTCAACTAGTTGCCATCTTAGTTTTTCACCGATCCTAGACCTTTCAACACCACTCCAAGAATCCTAGAAATCTATTAACGATCTCCCCAACGTCGCTAATCAAGCTAAATCAACATTATTAAAAAATACTTAATTAGTCATTAACTCATTGTGTGAATTGTTGTTGGAGAAGTCAAAAAAATTGGTGGGGCAACACTAGTTGTTGTGAATCAAATGAGAGTCAATTGTACAAGGGTCGGTTGTTGGGATGTTGGCGGTGAGCATTTGTTGGAAACGATGGCAAGAATATGAGGTGTGAGTCAATGATTGGGGGCGTTGGTCGAAAATTGACTTGTAGATGTCCTCAAATTTTGTGCAAAAAATTAAGCGTTACAATTACTAAATAATGAAATGAATTGGAAAGATTCCCTCTCCTTTATTCTCTCTTCTTCCTCTCCTTTTATTTTATCTCTCTCTCTTATTGCAGTGCCTAAACGCTACAATACCAAACACTTGCTATTGTTCTTGTTCCATAATAATTTCTTTTTTCTCTCAAGGTCCTACTTTCTTCAATTCCTTTGTATCTAAGAAGAAATTAACCAAATCAAACACATTCAAAATATTAAGGAAGATGAAGACCAACAAGATATTCCTCACCAAGGGTCCGTCACCCTTTTGACATCAAATTTTATTCTTCCTTCCACCTAAGTTCCCCCCCCCCCCCCTAAGCCTTATAAATGGGGATTATGAGGCTTACGTGCTTAACCAGCTTTAAGAAGCATAGATAGTGTAGGATGTGCCAAGCAGGAGCTTTGAGAATTAATGCATGCTAGTGGAAGCGCTAGACCGCCACAAAGTTGTGGGCTCCCTAGTTTAATGTTTCTACCTTCCTCTGCTTGGCTAATTTCTATTGTGTATCTATATCATGGACCTTCTCTAGTATTTCCTGCACTAACATTTTTTAATTAACTCTCACTCTCCTAGTCTGGTGAAGCTGGGTGTGCCTTTTTCCCGTGTTCTAATTATTTTTTGACCACTAAATATTCTCCCCTTTTGGTATTGTCATTGGTCCAATAGGTTTGTCATCTAGTTTTAGGGATATCTGAAGTTTATTGGTGGTTTCAATTCTCACCGGGGTTTTGTAATATGTCACTTATTGCTAGCAAGTTAATTTGACTTCTTTTTGAAAGTAGAAGTAATGTCATGTTGAAATTTTGCTTCTTAACACTTTTTTTTGTTCGCTAGCTACACCACTAAGTACTGTTGAAGAAATCGGCTTTTGGATGTACAGATTTTCCAACATGTTACATCTGCACATTATCCAATTCATGTAGAACATGATGTTATAAAGTCTCTATGTTTTGGTAGCTTGGTACAAATGATACTATACTAAGCATTTGGAATACAAATTGTTGCTGAAGGAACTCATCTATCATCAAATAGGCTTTCCTAGATTATTGTTGATGTTGTCAGTGTGATTGAAGTACATTGAATTGATTTCTTTGAAGGATATTGGTATACATCCAAATCTTCAGGAGGAAAGATAAAATTGGTAATTGATTTGTTTGCACGTAGCAAGCCCACCAGTATAAGCTCATATGTCCACATATCAAATCTGATAATGTAGTAGTAAGTTTTTTTTTTTTTATCTATTTTTTTTTAATTCAATAGCAGGGTTAGCCGAGTAAGCCAACCCTATTAACTCCATAAATTATGTCAACCATATGTCTTGATAATTATACAAAACCCATTAATTAAAAGGTGAGCATGGCATACACATAGCCAACCGACTGCTTTTTTTTAGTAGTTGCATTTATAATAGCAGATCTTAAGTTCAAAAACTGTTTTTATCATTTGATTATGAAAACTGTGGTGAATTTGTTGTTTGAAAGCTTGCAATCATAACAAAAAGGTTATGGGGATTGCCCTTTATTCCTGTGAGTTAATAATAATGACCACTTCGTAAATTTCTTTATTCTTGCATGCTTAATATCTGCAGGAAACAAATCTTGCCCTGGTTGAGGCAGAGGTGAACTTCCTAAGTCAGATTTGCATGTGGACGTGGGGTGGGTCTAAATATTCTGGTTTGTTATGCATGGCTTCCTCCTCGACCATTTACTACATCATGGAAGTTTTGTTAGATATATTTCCAGGTCAGTTTTTTCTTTAAGGCATTATGAACTCAACTTTGAAGACGCATTGCTTTGGAATGTCTCGAAATTACCTATATTCTATGATGACTTTAGTTGTCACGCACTGTTTTCTGGAATTTAAAATGCCCTGACAATAAATATTTCTCCATAATTATTCCATGAGAAGTGCAACATTAAAATTTCTGCAAGATCAAGTCAAAAGGGCAGGAGCACAAACTAAAAATAGCTTTACTCTAATGAGTTTGGATAGGATTGGATCTTATTTTAAAAACCTCTTTCGTTCTGGGATTTAAATATGATACGTTCCTAAACTAACTTTGATGATATCCCTGAAATCTTTCCCATCTTACTCACCTGAAGTCTTTCTTAGTCTGCATTTCTCCTGTTGATCTCACAAGGGGTGTCTAAGTCTTGATGATATAGGTCTGACTGTTTGAGAGCACTAAATGCAATTCGTGCATCTAACTTGTTTAATCATCCTAGAAATTTTTTAGTATTAATATATGTATTTGGCTACAAGATTACTGGACTGTTATCACTTTTACATTGCCATTTTCTTCATCCTTCCTTGGGATAGCGTTATGATGCGCCTCGGTATCAAAAACAACAATAAACTCCAAGAGATTCAACACAAAAACAGATTTTTATTAATAGGAAGTCAAATACGAACAAAAGAAGATACAATGGTAATCTTTCGAGAGGAGGACCGTCTCTCCCAAATCCTAGACGCCGCTAGGATCCCTCAAAAAAAGAAAAACTACAGCACTCTTAAATCAAATTCTCCCTACAAACATAACATAAATCCTTTTACTTATAGCAAACAATAAAACAACAAATTTCAAAACAGCCCTCCCCCAATTCCCTCTCAAATCAGCCCCCCAAATCAACACTCTCCGATTATGAAATATCTCCTAATTAATCTCCTCCAATTCAGCCTCCACATCATCCCTATTTAATTAGGAAATATCTATTAATTAACTTCCTTCAAATCAGCCCCCAAATCATCCCTTGTTAACCAGAAAACATCTCATAATTAATCCATTTCTTAATTCCTCTTCTCTCATATGTAATGATATGTTTAATAGGCCCCACAAGGGGGGCCGAGTTGCCCTCTCCCATATCATATTATTACCTCCGTTGAGGAAGGATGTGAGGGCGTGTAGTGATCGTAGGTTTCTGCCATAATCTAGGTTAGCCTGAATTTACTGTCTGTTCCATCACAAATGCTAATTGAACTGCTTTAATTACTAAACTTCAACGAAACTTATACAAATGCATAGTAAGTCCTTGAAGTCAAGACCACCTGAATTTTTTGGTCTTGTTTGTGTTTGCTCTCATCATGTTTTCAATTTTTGTTTTCTGGTATAAATGAGTTTTTCATGTAAAGAATTAGTTGTATTTGTTTGCATTCTAATCAAGCCAAGCTATGAAGATTGGTGTTAAGGCCTGTGCCAACACTTCACTGGCATGCACTGTCACTTTGTTTCATTGTGGTATTAGAATTTGTGTCATGTACTAGTGATGCAAGCAGTTTATCAAGGAAAAGAGTGGTTAGATGATGCAAGGATAGCTGTTAATGCCTGTAACAACCATAGCTGTTTATGTTTGTACCAATACTTCACTGGCATGTGCTGCGCCACTTTGGTGCATTGTAGTTCTAGAATTTATGCCGTGTTCTAGTAATGCTATGTTTTTGGATTCTTGAATAAGTACCCATTAGATTGCAAATATACTTTCAATCACCACTTGTCAGTGACCTTCGAGCTCATTTTATTGTAGTTCCCAACCACCACACACCACCAATAACCTCATTTAATTGGTCAACAAATCATATTTGAGGCTGTAATAAATATGGATGTGGAAGGGGTTTGGGGAGAGCTTAAGGATGAGGGAGAGTAAGAGATTCTTTTATTTAGTCCCATGTAATGAATAAGTGCATTTCCTTTGGTTGAATGCTAAGCCGATTGTCATGGTGATTGATTCCCCATAATTTTTGGAGTGAATCCTCACTTACCTCCATTTTTTTTTTCATAATAATGGCATTCCTCTTCCCATCTACTTGAAATTCTACTTCATTTCTTGGCTACATTAAAATGTTTCAAACTAAGAGACGTTACAAATGCATAGTAAATAATATTCTAGAAGCTTGATTATCAGAGTTGTATGTCCTTGATGTTCATCGTTTTTTTTGTTTCAACTAAAATAGTAGTTTATGGTGCAAACTCGGTAGTTTCGCCTTTGGAACTTTGAGTCCATCTTCTATCACCTTACCACAACATTTTGTGAATTTATTTATTTCGTGATTTTACTTGGTATTTTCGTGATTTTACTTGGCTTGGTTTGATATCCTAATCTGTTTTTCATATCGGAAAGCATACCATATTGCATACCCTTCAGTAGAGACATATAAATGTTTATTTTACTTTTTGGACTAATTCATGGCTAATTTCTTTCCTAGTTTCTATTTTTTGTTTATCTACAGTTTTGGGAGAGGAGTTCTTCCTTTGTGTTATCTATATCTTTAATTTGATCATATGGAATCAATTCCTTCATTTTGCACACTTGCAAACAAAATGTTCTTTAAGGCTAGCTTGTTTTGGTCAGATATTGCTTTGTATCATCTTATGAAATTTGATTGTTTTTTGTTATGATTGTAAATATTAGAATAAAAATTGTTGTGCATATTTTTTATGCTTACTAATCTTTATGTTTTTTTTTTTTGCTTCTCTTTTTCTAATGGGCAGTTCAGACGGTTCCACTGTTTGAATCTGTATTTACAAGATGTACCGTTATCTTGATCTTGTCATTTCTGTGGCTAAGAAAGGTTGGACATCCATTATTTCCTCCAAAACATGCAAGAAATCTACTAATACTGAGATCCCTGAGTGGGTTCATCTCACTTATGAGTTTCATTTATAGGTTGGTACTAGTTTTTTTCCATTCATATAATTCTCTGCTTTGATATTCTAGTTTATGCTCCTTAGTTTTTCACCATCCTTTTATCATTTTGTTTTATCAACATATCCACGTCATACTTCCTTTAAGCAAGTTTTGAGGAGAGGTTCTGACCGTGCCAGCATATAAATGCTTGGTTCTTCTATCGGCATGTTAGCTTCAGTTATGAGGTAGAGTGACACAAAAATTAGACATTATTATCCGAGTCAAAAAGCCAAGAAATTTCTGCAGTTTGTTTGCTTCTTCAGCCAATGTACTGTGTTATCACATCAGCTTTCTTAATTCTGTTTAGAGAGCGAGCATTATGATCCCCTCAATCCATTATAAATCCTACTGAAATAAAAGTAATAAGACATGGATTAAAACCTAATAAAGCCAATCCAAATAACCCTTAAATCAAATATCTAAATAAAACATAAAAATATTTGATCAATCACACCTTCAATGACCTTTGTTTATTATATTTAAATGGGAATTTGACTCTTAACAAAACAAAATGGAGAAAAGCTTGATATTGTTGTTGTAATCACACCATCAATGCTAACTCCCTTGGGATATGAAGAACTCTGCTCTAGTGAGTTATGTTAAAAATACTTATCCGGAAGGCCAGGAGAAGCTCTATAGCTTGTCAAGAGTCATCCATGAGTCATCTGATGTTGGATGACCTCTCTATTGAACGAAGTAATATTCCCGTTCGAAGAACCTTATATAATCTCATCTGATAAAATTAAGATCAACATCTTATATTGAGGCTAAAAGTTGGCTTTCTAATTGGAACTTGTACTGGTGGTGTGGTTACTGAAACTCTACTTGAAGAGATACCTGCTAGAAACTTTAGAGGCTCAAAAGTACCTCTATAGTCTATATGGTATTAAATCCTGAATATTGAAAGTCAGATTGATATTCATGTTAGCAAGTATGATTGATAATACATTCACTTTGTCCAAACTTTGTAAGTACTTTGTGTTGGTCTGAGTCTTATCTATTTTGTTATTTTAGTAAATTTTGTTATACATTTGCATAAGGCCTTCAAAACCCTATATAATGAAAGCTTAATTTATAGAGAAAGTATGTGGCACCCTACCTGTAGGCATCCTCATAAGTCCCAATTTTTTGGGTCTTTCTCAAATATTTAGTATGTGCGCTCAAATATAAGGCATGATACACAATAATATTGAAGAAATCAAATTTAGATGTCAAATGCATATATAGTTTTTCTAGACTTCTCATTGACAAGTGAACAAATAAAGTGGATAAGGTTTGTAAGCCGACAATTTCTTGAGCCCAATTCTCTTTGAATGGATAAAAAGTTTGATATAACTTATGAAATAATGATCTAGCCTTGAATGTGCATATGTCCATTCCTGATGATGTCCGTGTTGAAAATAAATCTCGAAAGAAGGAAATTTTATTATAATAAAAATGCACTCAAACTCCAAGATCAACCACTTTAGGATTACAAAAATAATTAAAAAATTAAAAAAGAAAAATACTTAAAGCAATAATTAATTGGTTTTTATTCTGAGCAGCTACCTCCCATGTTTCGCATCAAGTTGTTAAGGATGATAAATTTAATTCCAACCATAGCTCACTAAGAGCTAGTGCCATATAAGTGTATCCATATGACAACACAAATATCTCACACAAGTAAGGATGTAGCATGTTCTCTTTGACTAGGTGGTTAGCGTAAATGATGACACAATTATATTATGATTATGGCTTAAGATTGTATTTTCCCATCGGCCAAATCTCTAAGTTTGAGATATAAGTGTTGACCTCCACGGAAAAATCCTAGAAATCCTACTCAAATTTTGCACGTCGCATACTTGTTCGAATTTGTTTGGCATTGGTGCCAACGCTGTTCTCCACACAAGAGTCGTGCTCGAATCCCACGTATCCCTCTACGCACTATCCGATGCCCACGTCGCTTGTCCTGCTTCCCGCGATTCACTCCTCGATGCCTTTCTATGCTCGCCGTTAATATCCAATCGAATGAAGCCTTCACATATTTCTTTCAACTTCATGACTCCATAGCTCCTTCGTTTCTTCCTCATCTGCACCCTTCTCCGTTTTCTCCACTCCAAACTGATGCTTCTTTCTCCCTCGATCGACCCGCACTCTAGAAATTGCAACCCTTCACTATGCCGATCCTCAAGCCCAACATACTGATGCCTACAAACCACTGTGCCAATCCCTCAACCATGCCCTATTCCTTCACTGTGCCGACGCCAACCTCAACCGTCGTCTGTGAACTCCCATTGAATCAGACGTCCGACCTGATCCCTACTTTAGGTCACACGTCAATGCCACTCTGACTGAGATTCCTCCAATCCTTCCTCAAGACGCAGTTCAAATCTTCCACAGCTACAATTTCCAATCAAATTCGAACCTTAGGACTGAACACCCGACGCCGCACGTGAGGCCCGATCTTGTCAATTTCCCTATTTGATCCAATTGCTGAGCCCTTTCTAACTCGTCGGCCGTTCGATCCTTCTCACTCAATGCTTGAACTCGTCGAGCGCACCCGCTTCCGACGTAGCGCACCCGCTAAGCCTCACACATGCAACAACAAATCCCTCTCACTCTCCCGTTCTCATTCTCTGCATCTTAGCTCAAACCCCTCATCACATGCAGAAGCCATTAATTGAATCACTGTGCCGATCCAAGCCCTACAGCTCACAGATCTTCCCTTCATGTTATCCTCGAACTCCCTCGCTCAATCACACAGCTACCTGATCTCCTCAAGCATTCGATCTAGTCGCTACAATAAAAGGTTTATTTATGTACTCTTATTATTATTATTATTATTATTATTAATTTATTTTAATTATTATTATACTCTTCCCTTTAAAATTATGAGAGCGAGTTATGGAGCATAGGTTGCGGCGTGATACTAATGTTTCTCAAAATCAATTTGGATTCATGCTGGGTAGGTCTACTATGGAAGCCATATATTTATTGAGAGATTTAATGGAGAAATATAGAGAGAATAAGGAGGATCTACATATGATATTTATTGATTTAGAGAAAGCATATGATAAAGTTCCAAGAGAAGTGCTATGGAGAGTTCTTGAAAAGAAAGGGGTTAATAATGCTTATATTCAAATCATTAAAGATATGTATGTAGCAGCTATTACTTGTGTTCAAACACAAGGTGGTTTGACAAAGTATTTTCCTATTTCGGTTGGATTAAATCAAGGATCAGCCTTAAGTCCATATCTTTTTGCTGTAGTCATGGATGTTCTCACTAGACATTTGCAAGAGGATGTACCTTGGTGTATGCTTTTTGCTGAAGATATTCTTCTTGTTGACAAAACTAGAGAGGGAGTTGAAGGTAAACTTGAATTATGGAGGTCAACTTTAGAGTCTAAAGGTTTTTGCTTGAGTATATCTAAAACTGAATATATTGAGTGTAATTTTAGTAGCAATAGACCTAGTGAGGGGATTGTGACTTTGGGCGATCAAGTCATTAATAAGAGTACACATTTTAGATATCTTGGGTCTATTGTTCAGAATGATGGTGAAATTGATGGGGATATTATCAGTAGAATTCAAGTTGGATGGTTGAAGTGGAGGAATGCTTTGGGTTTATTCTGTGATAGAAAAGCCCCCCTCAATCTCAAGGGAAAATTCTATAAGATGGTGGTGAGACCTGCAATGCTTTATGGTGCCCAATGTTGGTCATTAAAAGAGAAGCATAATACTAAGTTAAGTGTTGCAGAGATGAGGATGCTTAGGTGGATGAGTGGCTTGACCCTTAGAGATAGGATATGAAATGAGCATATACGGGAAAAGGTTGGAGTAGCTCTAGTGGAAGATAAGATTAGAGAGAGTCGCCTTAGATGGTTTGCTCACATTAAACAGAGGCCTTCCGATGACCCGGTTAGGAAAGTTGAGGTATTAGATTTGACTATGTTAAGAAAGATATAGGTAGACCTAAAAAGACTTGGTTAGAAAATATTAGAAATAATTTTTCTTTATTAGATTTAAATGAAAAATTGACTTTTAATTGAACACAATGACGATAAAGGATTCATGTAGCCGACCTCACCTAGTGGGACAAAGGCTTGTGGTTGTTGTTTAATTATTACTATTACTATTACTAATACTAATAATAATAATAATAATAATAATAATAATAATAATAATAATAATAATAATGGTAATGATACTTTATCATTATTATTACTTTTATTATTATAAAAATAAAAAATAAAAAAAAGTGAGGAAAAGAAAAGAAGAAGAAAAAAGATAAAAAAAAGAAGATATATATATATGTTCATTTTTTCTTCGTCGTCGCCCTCGACTGACATTGCCATTATCATTGCCTCCTTACAAAGGTATAAATGTCACTAAACCTGCGAATCCTATCATCGGCACTTGCAGGGCAACGAGCAACCACCTATGCACGCTTTTCTTAGCGCGGTGGGAGGAAACTCGTTGTGGTGCTTAAGGCGAGGCAGGTAAGCCTTGTGCATGCTTTTCCTAGTGTGGCGGGGCAACACTTAAGTACCATTGTACGTGCCTCAGTGCCCGCAAGAAAAGAATTGTGCATTTTTAAACATGCCATGCACATTTTTCTAGACATAGTGGGATTAAAGACTATGGCCACGGTGTCACCCGACATCGATCATGCACATCTTTCTTGATATGGTGGGAAGGCTAAGATTCCCCGAATTTTCCTAAATGGGGGAGACGTCAGGGTGCTGCCAAAATTCTGACTAAAAGGGACCTGATTTCAACATAATTATAGGGAACATTATTAGCAAAATGTACAATAGGGAACTAGACCCTAAACTTTAAAATGCACAATAATAACTAAAATACAAATGCCGGATAACAGTTTGGACCATTCAAATGAATATCAATGAACAAAGTGGAACTTGTGGCAGATAGAACTTCAAGCAAATGAAACCTCCAATAACCCACGCGCAAGCAACATAGAATTCCTAATGTTCATATTAGTTAGTCTGTAGGCTTGTGAAGATAGCTTGAAGGCACCAATGGAGGGAGCTTCTAATGAATGTGTTAACCCACTAAGAACTGTTGATGAATGTGCTAACTTACCAAAAGAATGACGTGAGCGCTAAAATTGTAGTGTGACAATTCCCTACAACCGATGCCAATTGTCTTCCATATATACGCAGTAGCTACCTTGAAAATTGAAAGGCAAGCAAGCAATGACAATGAGTAAATTGTGAATGTGATAAACTCCCTGCCAACATGTACAAGCAGCCTGCGACAAGCACAATAGTAAATTTGTGAGCAAGGCACTAAAGGCATGTAACAGATAAAGCAACCTCACTGCAATACTACCCTACAAACAAATGTATCATTCCCTACAAGCACTGAAGATTAATATAGGATGAACTTAGCAACTCACTTAGGAGAAGCATCCACATCCCATATGCATATTAGATACTAGAATGTCGTTGGGATACTGAAAATTATCATGCTCTTTGTCCTATTCATGCTTCGAGGTGACTACCTTATGACGAAGTGAAGACAAAGAAATTAATAGTACATCAGTCGAGCCTTTGGACTCATCAGATTATGATACCTCACTGTTGAACCTCTAAAGGATTGTAGTCCCATGAAAATTGACAGAGTATTACAAGAGAGGCTTGAGACTACTAAGGCATTAGCTCTAGGCATGAATAGTTATTCACCATACATTATACATTAATGTTATCGCTTCCCATGATCTTCAAACGCCATATGAAAGTATGCTACTATAACACACCATTATATCTGCAACACTCGCATAAGCGGATAGAAGACGTTTACATGCCCTTAAATACAAAACTTGTGTATTTTCCAAATGATCATCACCTGCAAAATTAGTTATAGTTGAATATTGTAGAAATCCCCCATGCATTGAAATTCGCATTGATGTAGTTACATCATGCATATACATATTGCAAAAGATAAAACACATCATACAAAATGCATATAAAAGTATATACTTGCATGGGACCTGACGAGCATGTTGTATGCACACATGTGACCTTTGATGATGCTGCGTGGGTCAAAAAATGAACCTAAGTTCGAGTTCAATCCTTCTATGTGAATAGATAGGAGTCACCCGACTCGAACTATTGAACAAATATACGATCATGACGTTGACCGAAATATTTGTTTTAATACATTCATATTAGGCATTCCAGGTCTATAACAAAAAAAAAAATCACTAACAGAGGCATAAAACTTACAACGAACCCGATCCTCTGTCAGTAAGTAGACAGATTCGACAATGTTCAACTGAGAACATAAAATTGCCCATGAAATTTCCAATGATGGCTATGTTAATGTGGGCTTCGAAAATTCGGCCCCGGCCTCCGCATCGCTTTTCTTATTCGGCGAGGGAGTTTTAACGAAATTAAGTTCCGGGGTAAATTTTGGAAGGCAGATGGGTTTGTAGATAAGACACTACCCAGAGATTTCGCCCTCATTTTGTGAGGACTTTATGATCTGAGTTCTGGTTTCCTATAGGCGCAAGCCCCTATAGTTAATTACCCCTCCCGATCACGAGAGAGAACTTTCGATTAAGACTAGTCGCCAATCAGATACGTAATGAATACATGTTATCTGGCATATAGTAGCAGCAATAGGTCTGGATTTGAAAACTAGATTTGGATTTGAGAATTTAGAGAGTTTGATATTTAAAATAGAAATTGCACCATCTAGCACTTAAAGCGGATGGTGGAGGAATGGATGATGGACCCGATCAAGATCCCATGGTTCCGTCGTCCCGGGTCATCGTGGTCCCTGGTCTACTTAGTTAGAGGAGGTAGTCGACCCAACCTGACAGAAGGATCCTTGTCGGCAGCCATGGGTTGCTTCGTCCAAGGGGACCTTGTAGACCGGGGTTGGATGTTTGTCTAAGGGGACAAATTTGAATCCACCTTAGCTAACAGAGGGCTTTGTGCCCTATCAATCATACCCTATTGATTCATATCTCAAGGATTTAATGCCAATAAGGAACGTAACGGCGCTGGCCATAACCGGTATATCGTGGTGCCATTTGGCGGCAAAACCACTCGGTTTAGGGGGCCCCGGGTCGTCGTAACCGTTTATCCTGCGGTGCCATTTGGCGGCTAACCGCCGGTTAGAGGACACGTACCACGTCCTTACTGGCAGGAGATTGTTTTGAGAATGGATCCTAGTGATATTTTCGACTAGGCATTTTGCTCTTTGTGAGCTAAAGTAAATTTTGATTTGTCCACCCCGGCAAACGGTTGCGGAGGGTGGATGGATTTTGCTTTAAGAGTTGATGGATAGATTTCAATTTTAAATATTTAGGATTTTGAGATTGATTTTGAATTTTTGGAGTATGGATTTTGTGTGGACTTTTGGGAGACATTTAAAAGTATTTGTGAACCCCTCCGGTTGAGATTAGCGTTCAACACGGCCATCATCGGGGTAATTGGGGTCATTTCCTCTTTAGTTGATTGAACCCTGTCAACTCGACCAAACTGTTGCTCGAGGATCGGGTTTCTCATAGGCTTTGTGCCTTTGCTTATAAATTTCCTTGATTTTAGTTGATTGAACCCTGTCAACTCGACCAAACTGTTGCTCGAGGATCGGGTTTCTCATAGACTTTGTGCTTTTGTTTATGAATTTCTTTGATTTTAGGCCTTGAAGGCCGAATATGAATGTATTGGAACAAATACATCGGTCCCCACAACCGTGTATCTATTTGATAGTTTGAACCCTGTCGACTCCTATTGATCCGTATAGAAGGATCGGGTTCTGTGGGCTTCATGCCTTTGTTCCTGAATTTTCTTTGTTGAAGGCCTTAAAGGCCGAATATGAATGTTGTAGACGCCTTCTGTCTGCTTGTATCAGTGTTGCAGATCCGGTGGCATAACATTTGTAGATTATGGACGCCTTCTGTCTGCTTGTATCAGTATTGCAGATCCGGTGGCGTAACATTTGTAGATTATGGACGCCTTCTGTCTGCTTGTATCAGTATTGCAGATCCGGTGGCGTAGCGTTGTAGGTTGTAGACGCCTTCTGTCTGCTTGTATCAGTGTTGCAGATCCGGTGGCGTAGCGTTGTAGGTTGTAGACGCCTTCTGTCTGCTTGTATCAGTGTTGCAGATCCGGTGGCGTAGCGTTGTAGGTTGTAGACGCCTTCTGTCTGCTTGTATCAGTGTTGCAGATCCGATGGCGTGGCGTTGTATTTTGTGGACGCCTTCTGTCTGCTTGTATCAGTGTTGCAGATCCGGTGGCGTTTGATTTTGATGTTGACTCCCCCTTTCTCAATCACCGGGGGAAGATTTTCTGGATTCGGGAGTCAAAGGCTGCTGATTTGGGGAGAACTCCCTTCAGGTTCTTTGGTGTAGTAGACCGTCATTTTCGATATTTGTAGACATCAGAACTGTTTTCTTCTCAAGTATATAACTAAGGAGAGACTTTGGAACACCAGGAAGTTTGGTTCTAATTTGTTCAAACATTTCCTCCCTTCCGCCAGGGGTGTCCTTTTTCGTACATCGGGCTGCCTTTGTACCTGACGTGCTTGTAGATTTTGACCATCACTATCGTAGGTGATATCAATACTTGTGTCCACAGTGGCTCGCTATGCTTACGAGGTTCTCACTGTTGTTATCCACAAGTGGTTTATGCTCCTTTGCAGAGACCCGTTTTATCCGCTACAAGCTTCTAGGAGTATTTGTAGGAAAGTTATCGTTCTTGCAACCTACCCACCTTTCACCAATCTCAGGTGGGTATTGATTGTACTTGTTTGTAGGAGACGGATCTTTGACTGCCACAAATGGACAGTACTCGTACGCCTTGCAACCGTCTGTTACTTGTCACAAGTATTGTGCATTGATTTTGTAGGAACTGTTGTATCTACTACGAGCTCCTAAAAGTATTTGCATAAGAGCAGTTGTCCCTACACCATATCCACCTTTCACCAATCTCAGGTGGATTTGATAATTGCACTTGCTTATAGAGGTAGATCCTTGATTTTCGGTCTCCAGTATTATCATCTCAATCAACAGGCAATTGTTGTACTAGAGATCACATTAGCATATATGGTAGCCGTATATGAACTCTATGACTTGTTACTGTTATTTGCCAGTATAGTTCATTTGACCTCGTAGGGATCGTCATAAGAGATGTACTTGTGTCCACAGTGGTTCGTTGTGCATACGACATACACACTGTTGTTATCCACAAGTGACTTGTATTAGCTGGCGGAGGACCATTATATCCGCTACGACCTCCTGAATGTATTTGCAGCAGACCTATTATTTTCGCATCTTATCCACCCTTTCACCAATCTCGGGTGGTGGGACGATTGCACTTGTTTAGGCCGTAGGTTGAATGCGTAGGAGCCTTCTACTATAGATTGTGGGCATTCGCATTTGTCGTGTGTCGTACATTGAATACATCTATAGGAGGTGTTGTAGTTTGATTGGTGTCGAGTCTGACTCAAGTCTGAATCCTTCCAAGTCTGGTTTGAATCAACCTCGTGAGCTCAATGTGCAAGGTCATTTCTATGTCCCTTCTTGTTCAATTTTAGTGTCTTCCACACTTAGTAAATTTGAATTTGAGCCCGAGTGTATGTTAAAATGATTACTCAAATTCTTTTGAGATCTTGCAAGTTCAATTGAATAGTCATTTTCACTTGGATTTGATTCCAATTTGATTTGATTTTATTTGGATTTGGCCTTTAGGAATCATTTTGAGTTTTGGTTCTGGTCCACAAGTCCACAGTTCATGTTCAAAGCTCACTGCTCTTTCTCATTTGGTCCAAATCTTTTATTCTTTTGAGTTCAAAACAGGTCTGAGTGTAGTAATATTTCACCCGAAATTTCGGCAGCCTCCCGGCGTCTCCCCCGTTTAGGGGAAAACTACGAGAAAACTGGGCCTTCCCACCACGGCCAATAAAGGCGTGCATGGTAGGTGCCCTCTTTCGAGGACACCTCGGCCGTGATTTTTCTTCCCACCACAGCCAATAAAGGCGTGCATGGGGTCTTTGACGGTACCTGTTACAAGAAGAAAGGCAGTTGCTTTCCCCCCGCCCGGGGGTACTTATAAATTATTCCGGCCGCGCAAAGAAAAGGGTACACCAGGCTCACCTAGCCTTGCCATGTGCGTCGAACCGGTTTCCCTCCTACCACGCTCACTAAAGGCGTGCTTAGGTGGTTTGCCGGTCCGACACGCATGTCGAGACAGGAAGGCGTGGGTCGCTCGCTTACCTCAACACAGGTGTCGTGCCGGTTGCCCCTCCTACCACGCTCAATAAAGGCGTGCATAGGTAGACCACCGACCCGACACGTTAGTCGAGATAAGAGGGCGAGGGTCGCTCGTTTACCTTATCGTAGGTGTCGCGCCAGTTGCCCTTCCTACCACGCTAAGAAAAGCGTGCATAGGTGGGCCACTGACTCGTCATGCATGACGAGGTAAGAGAGCGAGAGGGGAGGCGGCTGTCCGCCTCGTCGTAGGCGTCGGACCGGGGTCCCATCCCACCACGCGCAATAAAGGCGTGTATAGGCGGTTTTCCGGTCCGTCGTACACGTCGAGGACGGAAGCCTGAGTTTAGGGGTTATACCTTTGGGGCCGGTGGACCGGCAGTGGTCGGTGAAGGCTCGGATGTCGAGGCAGGAGAAGCATTTGCAAGCATTTTTTTGTTATTAACCTTAATTAATTATAATTAATAATAATTAAATTTAACTAATTATAATTAATCATAATTAATAATAATTAATTAAAAATAACCTAATTAATTATGATTAAATTTAATTAATCACAATTAATTAGAAATAATTTTTAATTAACTATAATTAAAAAATAATTAAATTATAATTAGCTTGATTAATTAATATTAATTACTACTAATTAAAATTAATATAAATAATATCTTCTCTTCTTTTTTTTTTTGGAATTTATGGGATCCGGCCGATCAAGCGCACGAAGGGAAGAAAGTTACCTTCACTGCAGCGAGCTCCCGTCCTTGTTTCCGATCCGAGCGGGAAGGGAAAGTCGGCCGAGGGAGCGACGTCGAACAGCTACGGGAGGGCCGGAGATGCGATCGAAAGGGAGAAAATTATCTTCACAGCCCGCGAGCTTCTGTAGTTGGTTCCGATCAAACTGTCGTAACTTCCGCTCCGTCCAGGAAGGGAAAACCGTCTGAGGAGCGAAGTCGATCGGCCAAGGAGGAGGTAGGATCGGCTTTTCCCTCCTTCCCTCTCTCTGTCTCTCTCTGTCTCTCTCTCTCTCTCTCTCTCTCTCTCTCTCTCTCTCTCTCTCTCTCTCTCTCTCTCTTTCTCTCTCTCTCTCTCTCTCTCTCGGCTTGGAGTCGGCACGGGCAGTCGGAGGAGAAGCGACAGGTTCGGTCGCCTGGAAGAGGCGTCGTGAGGTCGGTGCACTGGGAGGATTTCGCACGAAGAAGGAGAGAGTCGTCGAGCTCGGGGAAGAGGCGCGGTTCGAGAGGAGAGCGGGAGCTTTTGGAGAGGGATCGAGTAAGAGGCCGAAGGCCTCGTTGCTTTCAGGCTTTTAACGACTCGAATGGAGTCGTGCGAGCGATGTGCGAGACACGACGTTTGGTCGTGGCTTCGACGTGCGACGGACGGCTCGACGTGGGGAGCGTCGTGGGGAGCGACGTGCTTCGACAGAGCAGGTAGGATTTGATTGATTTTTTTTTTCTTCTTTTTTGGTTAAGTAGCAGGTCAACAGTTAACAAAAAATCTCAACTAGAGGGGACCACAAATATTTAAAATGCCTCTTAAATTCTCATTCGATATTCAATATTTCCAATGATTTATTTAAATTTGAAATAAAACACCTAAACGCTTAAAGAAAAAAATACACATCCACCATTTGTAACAGCTTATGGATTGTAGTGTTGCAGATCCGGTGCGCGGGTTGTAGCAGCTTATGGATTGAATTGTTTGCTGCTTTGTACAGGTAGACTATCGTGCACTACTTACATGATTTGTGCAAGAAGATTGTAGTGCACAAACTAATCTCCTGCCTTTGTTCGTATAAAGAGTTGCATTTGTTGTAGACATGATCCCTTTGTTTGTGGTCAGCTCTCTTTACATATAAATCTTCTAGAACCGATCGTAGGCTTTTGCTTTTGTTACTGTTCCTCTACATTTTCTCATAGGTAGCATTTAGTGTAGATGATGGGTCTTTGACAGTATCGTTGAATCCTTCTACTTGTAAGGGATTGATTGTACCTTTTTTGAATGCTAATCATTGTTGACCATAAAGATTCCCTTGTATTTCTTCATCCCTAACTCTTGATGAATTCACCGAGTGTGGATCGTATATCATTATTTCTCGCAAAGTTGTGTGTTGATTTATTAGTCGACCGGCATTAGCAACAAGGAAACTATCTTCTTTTACGATCCCTTTTACTTCGCTTGTGTACATGTTGTACCCTTTGCATGTTGTAGGTAAACTACTATGTATATGATGAATCTCTGCAATTGCTTGTGGATGCTCATTCAATTGTTCATAAGTACTTGTATTTGCAGTGGATTCATGATTCTTGCTTGCATGTGAACTGTAGGGTCATATCGCATTCACTATGCATCATCCTCTAGTATACTCATTTGTATATATACTAGCACTGGTTGTTGGATGGATTGTGCTCCTCACATATCACCAATACGGGCATTACTTATTACGACCGTATATGCTCCTTTGTAAGCATAATATGAGGTGGATGTTTCAAGCCAAATGTCATCATTCTAGAGTTTCATGTCGTGACTTATAATCATGTCACCTTTCTTCCATTTCACCAGCGCTTGTTAGCAAGTTGTATTGGCAACATCATTGTCCACTACAAATTATTGTTTATTTGCATTTGATCTTTTTCCCTTGATGTTTCTTTCTGGAGATGGTGACTTGTTGGTGATAAGAATGTAATAGCTTCCTTGTCCACCATTTTATATTTCAATGTCTACTTGAATGTATTTGCGAACTTAAAGTTATCATGTGATGTTTGCATCTTGATAATGTATCTCTTAATTGAAAGTCTAATTCATCATCAAATACTCAAGCTTGAATTCAATGTGGACTCAAATCAAATCTTTACTTGAGTCTAAATCTTTCAAATCATGCTCAAGTTACTTAAAATTCAATTTTGATCAAAATTGAGTCTTGGTTTGAATCCAAGTTCATTTCAAATTCCAATTCTGATTTGAGTAGATATCTCGTTTATTTGTTGACTTAAGTTCAAGTTTCAAGTTCAAGTGCATGTCCACAAGTTCTCTATTTGAGTTCAAGTTCTATGTTTTTTGTGATCCTTCAAGTTCGAATTCACTTGAGTCTACTTGGGTGTTTTGTTCAAGCTCAAAATTCAAGTTCACTTTTCGTTTAAGTCCTCAATATTTTCAAATAGAAATTCTACAGCACTCCGGCGTCGTCCCCGTGTAGGGGGA
Source organism: Dendrobium huoshanense (assembly GCA_016618105.1). NCBI lineage: Eukaryota > Viridiplantae > Streptophyta > Magnoliopsida > Asparagales > Orchidaceae > Dendrobium > Dendrobium huoshanense. The sequence goes on from CM028345.1 coordinate 71,860,386, forward strand.
TGCATCAGAGAGTGTAAGGCCTTCCCGCCTGCCAAGAAAGGCAGTCACGGTAGGTGTCGGGTGACACCGCGGCCGTAGTTTCAATCCCCGCTCTCTAACAAAAGCGGTCACGGGGTCTTTGAGCACAGGATTAAAGTATGACATTTTCCCCGCCTTGGGTGTGCAGTAATCGAGGCGGCGACGGCGGATGACTGCGACGTAGGAACCTTGCTTGGAGGAGGAGAAGAGGGAGTTCGGCGGCTTCCTTGGCGTGAGAATGTCGTGAGATGAGAGGGGGGATCGTGGATTTGGCGGGTTAGAGAGTGAGGAGGGTTATGAGGTTAAGTGGGGGGTAGTTTAGGTATTTTTATGATTTTTATTAAAAGAAAATTCATTTTTTATTTAAAAAACTCTTTCTCCCTCTTTTGTTTCAATTTTTTTTTGATTAGATTGCACAAAAATAAAAAATAATTTTTTAATCTTGCATCGAGTTGGTCGTCACGGCGTTGCTCGCACAAGTCGTCATCTCGATTCGCGCACCCAAAATTTAATTTTTCACCGACCCCCACTAATATGGGTGTCGATCTTAGCTGTTTCTGTTGCTCCGGACGCATCGGCGCTGTCCGTTTCGCGAACGGAGGTCGTCTTGGCGATTTTGGGTTTTCGGTCGACACACGTCGGGTGAGTTTTTGCGCGATTTCGAGCTCTTTCTCTTTTAAAACCCACATTGCGCGATCGACTCGACCCCGACACTAGTATGAGGGTCAACATTTAAAAAAAATTAAATTTTCAAATACTCAATCATGTTGCTACTATACATCGGATATTATGTATTTGACTAGCCTTAATTGAAAGTTCTCTCTCAATATCGTGAGGGATAATTAACTATAGGGGCTTGCACCTATAGGAAACCTGAACTCATATCATAAAGTCCTCACAAAATGAGGGCAAAATTTTTGGGTAATGTCTTATTCAAAACCCAATATGCCTTTTGAAAATTTGCCTCGAAACTTACTCGTTAAAACTCTCCTCGACGACCCATAAAAAAAGGAAAAAGGGGCCGCAGAGAGGCCGGGGTATGAATTTTTGGAGTCAACAATATGAAACACCTAATATGGAACATGCCCGTTTGTTAGCTATGATTGATTTAAAGTGGTTTCCTTAGGCAAATATCCACTCTAGATCTACTAGGTCCTCTTTAATGAAATAACCCATACTTGTCCACAGAGATCTTTCGGTGAGGTTGGATCTACTGCCTTTGTTGACTAAATATACCAAGGTCCACTAGAATCATAAGATTTTGATCATATTCATTATCATTTCAACTACCATTATTAATGGATATGTTGTTCTTCCTATTTCTAAGTAAAATGTTAATACTTAAACATGTACAAAATTTATTTAAACATTAGTAATTCTTATAAAATTATGTTTTGATCATTAAAATATTTTAATGCAAGTTGAAACTCATAGGGCTAATAGCTATTGCCATGTATTTGATAGGAAACACTTGTAGATCTCAAGTATTTCCTATCAATCCTCGGAGAACAGCGAGAATTCACCACAAAAATCTACATAAAACCATGAAAACAGTAGATAATTTGTATTATTTGATAAGAGAAACGGAAAATACCAAGATACAATTAATCCTCTATTCGAGAGGAGGATTTATCTCTCCCAAATCTCTAGACACCGCTAGAGCCCAAAAGAAACCTAAGAGATCTCAAATTTCAGCCAAATTCAAGATGCCCTAATCATAGGAAAACAAATTATTTAATTCTTACAATCCCAAAGGAATTCTCTAAACAGTCCCTTCATTCAATTTTCCCTCCCAACTGCCTCAAAAAACCTTCCTGAAAAGCTCTTTGGAACCTGACGGTTTGCTCGGCATACGCAGGAGGTGGAGAATTCTGCCTCTGTATCCATAAGCTGGTCCTGTTTGGACCGGCTGGACCGATCTATCAGTATTCAGCTTTAACATTCCTTTTTGAGAGTTGTGATCACATATTATTTCTTAATTCTCTAAGTAGTTGGGTTTCCCCTTACATAAGTATAATAACCTGATGTGGATTTTTTTTGTCTAATGTGTCTCCAATCCAATTAGCATCAGTGAAAATTTCTATTTCCTAGTTGGGTGTTTTTGTATAACATGCGCTTTCTTTGTGTCAGTTTGAGGTACCTTAGAAGCAATTAACAGTTGTTGTGTGGTATTCAATAGGGTTATTCAAATATTGTCTTACAACATCAACAAGGAAACAGTGTAGATGAGTTTGCTCATAGTGCGTTGATGCCTACCATTATTGATGGGCATGTTGTTTGTAGTGATCTGATTTTTTTTGTTCATTGGAGTGTCTGTGTGCTTACATTTAAGAATTATTGTTTCTTGAAGTACAGAAAGAATGTATTTCCTTTGGAGAATTAGAATACCTTGTTTCGATCATGTTATTTCCATACCAAGAAAGATTTTAGAGTTATCTAGTATTTTATCTGAAATTTTCATACTAGAAACCCTTTTAATCTAGTTAATTCTTCCTCAAGTCACTTGTCAATATAATATCGTCTATGTACACAATCATAATCATATATATATATATATATATATATATATATATATATATATATATATATATATATATATATATATATATATATATATATATATATATATATATATATATTTGTTTAGGTGAGTGGTTGCTTAAGAGTGTGATTAGCTTGGCACTTAGTGTATCCACACTTTTATGCATATTTGGATAATCTGTCAAGCTAGCATGAAGGGATTGTTTGAGACTGCAGAGATTTTGAGTTTACATACCTTATTTGTGTGTGTGTGTGTGTTTTAATTTTTAAATATAGGTGTGCACTTTTATTGATGGCCAATACCATGTACTTTCTATTGAGGTTGAGGGTAATGAGAAATGTTCATTGTCCATCAATTTGATATTCTTATTCTTTAATTTTCTTCCTTTGAATTTCAAGTTTGGAGTTGTGAAGTTTGTGTTCAAGACAGGGTTTTGTCCATATAATTTTAAATTTATCTATCAATTGGGGTATATATATATATATATATTTTTTTTTTTTTTTTGAGTATTCAATGCACTGATGCTAAGAAAGAATGCGAATAAAAATTGAGCTTTCAAATTTTTTTTAAGGGAATAGAAGAAATAACTTTGATTTTTGGATATGAATAAAGAAGGGTTTGAATATTATTTTAAAACTATAGTATTTTTAAAGGAATTCTATTGATGAGATACGTATTTGTTAGGACAGCTTTTCATGTAGTTAAGAACATTTGTGAGGAACATTATTGATCTAGCAACCTTTAGGTGATGTTCATTTTTCCTTTCAACAATCATATTTATTGAGTGGTGTAGACATAAACTTCAGTAGATAATTCTTTGATTGGAGGAGATAATTTTTTAGATACATTTGAAGTATCCTTTGGCATTGTTGGTTTTAAGATGTGAGTTTTTGATTGAAATTAAGTGGATCATGGTGTTGAAAAGTTTAAAAATTTGTTCCTCTTCATATTTTCTTTCATTAAAAAAATCAGGTGAGATGGTATGATCATGGATGAAAGAAATAAACCATCTAACTCTAGAAATTTAATTCTCGATAGCCCCCACACATCATTTTGGACTAAAGCAAAGGATTGTGAAGATGTGTAGGTTTGATTGGAATAAGAAATACGAGTGTGTTTAGTTAGATGGCTAATTTTATACAAACAATCCTTTGAATTTTTGTTGGTGAATAGGGAAGGAATTAATTTTTCATTGTAAAGAAATAGTTCAAAGCTAAACATCACTATCATTTTTTAAGTGTGCTTGGAGTTTAAAGTGGAGGTTTTGGTGGATATACAACCAGTTGTTTGAGCTCATACCTTGCTTGAGAGATCATTATTTATGGATTCTTGAACACAATTTTGTTTTACTTCTTAAGTTTTAATCCTATTAGTGATAAAGATTAGAGGAGAAATTAGCTATACAATTTTTTTCTTAGATGAACTTACATATTAATAATAAGTTGCAATTTAGATTAGACGCCACAAGCATATTGTCAAATGTCATTTTTTAAGAGAATGACAAAACCTATTTTGACCATAGTTGATGTTGACCCATTTTGTAATTTGAACGTTATAATTTTTATGACATGGGCAATAATATTAAAAGATATTTTGTCTCTTATCTTATGATCTAATGCTCTTTACTCTACCATTTAAGTAGTAGTTTTTTTTTCTTGTGTATGATGAGGGCATTTGAGAATTTATCTTTTTGAACAACCAAGCTCATGCCAATAATATTTCAGAATAAGCTTCTATCAGTAGAATAATTGCTTGTATTTGACTTAATTGTCAATATGACTAGAAGCAGAGATGTTATGATTTGTCTTTGTTGATATTACTCTTTGAAAATTTTCAATCTAGTATTTTATCATAGATTTATCATGTTTTAGATATTGATTTATCATTTTAAAGTTGATTTCTAACGTTGAAGTTGTCAGTTGATTAACCACTGGCTTCTTTGTGGCAACTGCCATCATCTTATTTCTAGTAGGATCATTAATATATGTTTTTGTCACTCTTATTGGATGAAGACTAGCTTTTAGTTTTGGTGAAGGACCTGTCAGTTTGGAGGAGAGACTCCATATTGAATGTGTCATCATCCTCATGGGGGGTAGAACCTTATTAGCTTTGATGATGTTTTGAAATTTAGAATTAGAAGAAAGGAGATAAGAAAATATGAGAGTTTATGACTTAATTTATGCTCTTTTCACGTGTTTAAAACAGAACAAGAAGAAACTACACATAATTGGTGGAAAATGGGTAAGAAAGGAATTCTAAAATGCAAATTCTTTATACAGCAAAAATTGAATGCTACTATCAACGGATTGCCGAAAATATATAGATGGAAAGGTGCTGTCCACAAATGGTTTGATTGTTGTAGATGGAAAGATGCTGCTCATAAATTGTTGGATTGTTATAGATATCAATCCAGGGTTTATGGGTTTAAGATTATTTCATAATTTTATTTGATGATGACACATAAATTAGTTTGAAACTTTGTAGATATTTTCAATACTGTGATACTGAAGCTAGTGTAATAACATAGATCCGACCTGATTCTAAAATATCATTATTTTAGTAGAAATCTTCTCATCTTGATATTTCACTCTATGATTATTCGCAGCCCCAGTGCTAGTCAATAAGGGGTTAATCAACGTTTAAAATTGCGCAATAAAAGGCGCGCCTCAGCGTAATTTGGTCAATTTAAGCCTCAAAGCCCACGCAATAAGTTCAGTTTATGAGGCTTACGCCTCAAGTTTACTGAGGCGCGCCTAGCCTCATATATTTAAGGCACCGCCTCTAAAAAAATTAACCTAAAGTTTTTTTTTTTTCAATTCGGACCCCCAGTTGCCGACGTGGCGCGCCTAGTGAGATGTCGACAAGGCATTAACATTTAAACCCTGGTAAAGGTCGAATGACAGATGCGACGTTTTGATTTTCAAGTTCCAGGCTTCCAGCAAACATTCAAACTTTCAAGCATTCACTCCGGAGCAATTTCAAGCATTCTTTACTCAGTTTCTTCTAAGATATCGTCACTCCCAAAGAAAAAGGTAACTTAATGCTATATTTTCTGTTTCGTACTCCGTATTTTATGGTTATGCTATGCGTTGATGTTCAAGGTTTTGAAGATCTTCATATTTTATGCTTATTCTATGCGTATGCATTGCTTCTCGAAATTATGTTGAAATTTGAAACCTAAAACCTAACTAAATTTTAAGCAACGAGTAATTTATGCGTATGTTGTGCGTACTCAATGCGTATGTTGTGCGTATGATATGCGTATACTTTGTGTGATCCTTGCTTATGTTATGCGTACTTTGTGAGTGCGTATAATTTGCTGTCATATTTTCTACAATGTGCGTTCTTGTGCGTATGTTATGCTTATACAATGCGTGATCAGTGCTTATGATGCGCGTATTGTATGTGTTTGTATAATTTGCTGCTATGCACTGTGCATTATTGTGCATATGGTGTACGTAATATATGCGTATGTTATGCGTACACTGTGCGTGATCGTTGCTTATATTGTGCGTATGTTGTGCGTTTTCTTTGCGTATCTCATTTACTTATTTTATTTATTTATTTTTTAAACTTTTCATATATATGTTCGTCCAATTAACTATTGATGTTATGTTTTTTCATTTCTAACAATCTGTGATAACTTTGCTCAGCAAATTACTCATGAAGTCGTGGACACATTGAGACGTTTAAAGATCATACAATTTTTGGAATTTCCTGGGTTTGAGCAAAATGTCCCTCTTATTTATGAGCTGATCTCAAGGTGGAACATTTCAAAACAATGCTTTATTCTAAAAGGTCAACCCATTCCTTTCACTGCTGATAAAGTGACCATTCTCACTGGTTTGCCAAATAAAGGAGAAGAAATATCCTGTCTTTTCTTAGCACATACTTCAGTTACATCATCAAAAATTATGGCAGACATGATAGAGTTGAACAAGCAACCCCCCCAGATTATGTTAAGAACGTTTATCATGTATTTATGTTCAAATTTACTTTTTCAACTTAACAACTTCAAAACCCCTCGGTTGCTTCAAAGAATAACAAATAATCCAGAAGATTTTTTTTCAATAAACTAGGCTAGTTCAATTAGGGAATTTCTAGTTAGTTTAATAAGGACTCCTCCAAGATTTCAAATAAGAAGCCAGCAGGTTACATCAACGGTTTTGTACATATACTAATTGTGAGTGTTAAGTGCTAACTGCTAAATTCATTCAAAATTTTATTGCCTCAATGCGAGTGCTAAAATTTTCTTTCATCTTATGCAAATTTGGTTCCTGGAGTATACTTCTTTTCATTCTCCTATATATGCTGACAAAATGCCCTGTTTTCTACGATGGGCCAATGATATTATATATACTACAGAGGTGGTCACTAACTTATTTGCTAATATAAGGAAAAGTCCGATTTGTAATGTTCTCCAAGCAGTTTCCCAGGTTGAAATGGATATGATTAATGTCGAGAAATATCCATCAGACAGCCCTCCATCCTCTGATTCCTCTCATGAAATATCCACCCATCAAAACATCCCCCCAATCTCCCTATCATACCCCACCTCCTCAGTAAGACCCCCACCAATCTTCTCAGCAAGACCCCTACCAATCTCCTAAGCAACCACACTTAAGTTTTTCTGCTGAAGCACTTGAATCCCTACAATAAAGAATAATCAAATCCTGCCAAGAAACATGCACAAAACTTTTTATTGAATTTGAAGGTAGGCTGAGCAGAAAGTTTGAAGAGCTAACTGAAGGAGTTGAAGTTATTGAGGTCAAGCTCAATAATTATATTGATCAGAGCAAAATATCCATTCAGAAAAGATCTGTTAGTTACTCTTCATCTTCCAATAAGAATCATAAATCAAATATCCCTCCCCACAGCCCCAATGAACCAATCCCATCTAGAAATGAGCCAATCCCACAAAATGAGCCAATCCCAGCAGAAATGCAACTTATTCCATATACAAATCCAAATGAACCAATCCTAGTAGATGACATTCATATAAATCATGTAATTCCTATTTATGCAACTGAAATAGAAAATTACAAATCTCTTCTGAGTTTGAGTTCTGAGAAGAGAAATTTTATTCATGAATGTTTGAAGAAGTACAATCGAAGGTAAAAAAATTGTAACTTATTTGATGTTTGAATATTTTATATGTATGGTATGCATGAGTTATGTGTATGATATGCGTTACTTATGCTTATTGTATGCTTATTATACGTGTATGTTATGATATGCGTATTGTATGCGTATGGTATGTTTATGTTATGCGTATTATATGCGTATTGTATGCTTATGAAACGCGTATTGTATGCTTATGAAATGCGTATTTAATTTTTTTTGTGTGCAGGGACAATAATATCTTGTTTGTTAGTAACATTCTTATTTCCAGAGCTGAAATTGACGAGTTATTAAGCGACAATTATTTAGGCAATAAACATGTAGATCTTTTTGTCATTTTGTTAGATGAGAAGTGTAATCTTATGCCTGACAAGTACCATAAATTTCTATACATCTCTCCACTCTATTGGGTTAATAACTTAGTATTCAATTAATCAGTTTAACTATTGAATTAGTAACTTAGTATCAATTTCTTAGCTCTTACATAGTTACATACTTACAATTATTATTTGTACTTGCAGAATAACAAAGGAAGGGATAAATTGATCAAATTGCAAATCGACCATATAACCGAGCTTTCTGTTTCTTCAAACAACATTTTATTATAGCCAATCATTGAATCCTCATATATTACCCTGCTGGTTAGTTTGCTGAAAGAATAAAAGTGAAAATTTTATGACTCATTGCTCCACCGCGTCAAAGAGCATAGGCTTGTTGTTCCAAAAATCGTAAGTGTTGGATAAACATGAACTCTTTAATTTTTAAAAAAATTACAGAACTAATCATTGCTCTGCGTATTGTTTAGCTTAAAGCCCTATACTCTGACACGAAAGGAGCTTTTAATAGTGATATCAAAAAATGGAAGCTTTTTACTATTAAAGGTGTACCGAAACAGGATAACTCTATAGATTGCGGAATGTATGTCTGTAAATATATGGAAAGAATTAGTCTTGAAGGCAACACTGATTGGACTGATAGTACAAATTGGCAAGAAGACATGCCAAAGTATATGACAGAATTTGCATATGAAATATTTTGTAAAACATTAGAAAAATGACAGTGTTTCATTATGTATAAATATTTATCATTATGTGTATAAATGTTTCTATGTATAAATGTTTTTATATATAAATGTTTAAACAGTTTGTGTATAAATGTTTATTATCATTATGTGTATAAATGTTATGAAGAATATATTTTTCAATTATGTGTATAAATGTTATTTACATTGATTTGATTAAAAAATAACTTATTAAATGATAATACACATAAATTACGCATATCGTACGTATTGTGTAGGCATACTGTATGCATATAATACGCATATCGTAAGCAGATAATAGGCATAGAATACCCATAATATGAAGTTTGAAAGATTTTGTGTTTGACATTTGCGTTTAAAGATTAGTGTTTAAATTTCTTATTTGTTTTAACGAAAAAAAATAATTTTATAAATCGTTTTTAAACGTTTTTTAATAATACGCAAAACGCACGCACAAAATACGTATTTCGCACGCACAGTACGCACAAAATACGTATATAGTACACATAATACACTCACACATTTTGTAGTAAATTTTATTTAGCAAAATATATTAAATATTTTAATTAATATCTATCTTTGTTTTTAAGTTAGTTTCATTAAAATGATGAGGAATATGTTTAAAACGTTGAACTTAAACTTGTTATTTACAAATTAGACGCAATGTGATTTTTATGATTTCATTTTCTAGTCTTGAATATGATATTTGAACAAGTACAAAGGGTTTATGGCTCTTGGTGGATTGTATTTAATGAAGAGAAATAAGGAATATGATGTTTGAAAGATTTTATTTTTGACATTTGCGTTTAAAGATTAGTGTTTGAATTTCTTATTTGTTTTAACGAAAAAAAAAAAATATAAATGATTTTGAAACGTTTTTAAATAATATGCGTAACGAATGCACAAAATACGCATTAAGTACGCAGAATACACGTACATATTACGCATAGAGTACACATAAAACACGCACACATTCTATTAAATATTTTAGGTTACTTACATTTAGTATGGACAGAGGGGCCATGACATGAATAATAATTTTCGTTAGCTGTGGACTGACGAGTGGCAGATATGGTTGGAAGGTTGGTTGAATTTTTATGAGCCATTATTTACAATTGTTCAACATTAAAATTTTCACTATATAATGCGGGAATGCTTGCCTTATGGTATTGTATTGTCCAATATAAATCATCTTTGACAATCAAGCATTTCATTCATTACTGCGATACTTATCCTCCTCCCATGGACATAAACCTGGTCAGGAGAGAGATGTTTATGTTTACAAGTTATTGACATCAGGAATATGGGAGGAGGATAAGTATCGCAGTAATGAATGAAAAGATACGCAGGAAGGATACGCATATTATACCCTATACAAAATACGCATGTATTACGCACAGAGTACGCATGGTGTGCGCATTGTATACCCATATATTACGCACATCGTACGCATAGATTACGCATAATATAATATTGGACCAGGGGCCGTGTCATGAATAATAATTTTCGTTAGCTTTGGACTGACGGGTGACAGATACGGTTGGGAGGGTTGGTTGAATTTTTATGAGCAATTATTTACAATTTATTGCTTACAATAGTATTGTTCAACATTAAAATTTCCACTATATAATGCCGGAACGCTTGGCTTATGGTAACACATAATTTTCAAACAGAAGTAATTCAGGCTCGACAGAAGGTTAGATTTTTTACTTCAGAGCTTAGTCTAAGGTTGCTGTTAGTTTGTGATTCTCTTGAGGATGAGGATAAATAAGTACATTTCAAAATTAGGTAATCCTTAGCCTCAAATGAATCACAATCTACCAGCAGCCTTAGACTTCGCTCTTAACTCTTAAGTAAAAAAAATCTTACCTTCTGTCGCAGGCTGAATTACTTATGTTTGTTAATCATGTCTAAACATCAAAACAAGCTTCTCTTGTAATTATTTTGGTTGAATATTTTTAATAGAATGTACATAGGTTCTCTTGTAAAATTGTATTTATTATAAATATTCTTTTAATTTGTTCTTGTATTTTTTATATTGTACATAGTCATTAAAATTGTATTTATCAAATTCTATTAAATGTTCTTTTATTTATTTTTTATTTTTCAAGATACGCAATGTTGACGCAAAGAGTACACACATAATACGCATGGTGAACGCATGGTATACACATATATTACGCATAGTATACGCATAGATTATGCATAACATAATATTGAACACGTCCAGTACTCATAGTATACTCAGAAATCATATGTTTTATTAACTATTAATACAAAATCATACATTAAGTTACAGCTGCTTCAACTACTAATTTACAAATATTTTAGAAGAAGTTACAAAATACGCATGGAATATGCATATATTACGTCGTACATATGCAGAAAATATGCATATAATATGTATAACATATGCAGAAATACGCAGTGTTCTGTTTTATCGATGGCTCGACATTATATAATACTGAAAACATCCAGCACGCATATTAAACCCTAAACGAGAGCTGTTCTCTTCGCCTTTTGCTTGGAGGTTTCTTCTGCTGCGAGACTGCGAGTTGGGTTGTTGTCTTCTCTATCCGACCGGCGCTCGCTTCTGTCCGAGGCTGCTGTCTCCTCTGACCTGCATCTGGTCATAGAAAAGATTAGTAAGAACTCATTAACTTTCTATTTTTGCTCAATTAGAATGGTCAGAAATAATGATAAAGCTGCATCAGGTCATAGAAAAGATCCAGCATGAAAACATAGCGCTCAGGTGGATGTAGGAGGCAGTGATAAAATATGTCTATCTAAAATATAATTACTGTGATAAAGTTGTGAAAGGTGGTGTGATTAGGATGAAGGAACACCTTTCAGGTTCTCACAAGAATGTTGCTCCATGCTTCAAAGTTCCTGATGCTGTAAGGGATGAGATAAAGTCATACATGAATAAGTCTACCATATCAAAACATCTTGCACAGAAGTAATTTGAGGAGTTGATGCTGGATCTTACTACGGGAGTGAGTGCAACGTTAGGGATTCATCTTCTTCTTTGAAGCTCATTTCATTTAGGGGTGCTAGAGGGCCTATGGATCATTATATGGTTGACACATTAGAGGATAGGCTTTCTACTACACAGAAGATAGCCCCAGAAAATGCAAGGGAGGAGCGGCGAAGAGTGTGTAAGGATATAGGCAGATTCTTCTACGAAAATGCAATTTCATTTAATGTTGCAACATCACCTGCTTATTACAACATGATTCGTTCAGTTGGAGCATTTGGGAGAGGGTTCAAACCTCCAACCATGTATGATTTAAGAACATGGATTTTGAAGGAGTTGGAAAGCATTGATAAAAGCATCGAAGAAATTAAGAAGACTTGGGCCCAAACAGGAGTAACAATTATGTCAGATGGGTGGTCTGATATCAAACATAGATGTCTGATCAACATCCTCATTAATAATCCTTATGGTACTGTATTTTTAAGGTCAATTGAAGCTTCTGACCAGGTCAAAGATGCTGAGTTCATATTTGGATTATTAGATAGTATTATTGATGAGGTTGAAGAACATTTGGTTGTACAAATTGTGACAGATAATGCAAGTTTTTATAAGGCTGCAGGTAATAAATTTATGGAGAAGAGGAAACATTTGTACTAGACTCCATGTGCTCCACATTGCATAAATCTGATTCTTGAGAAGTTTGGGGAGCTACCTCAACATAAAAATGCACTCACTAAAGCCAAAAAAATAACCAAGTTTATTTACAACCACTCTTGGGTTCTAGCTCTTATGAGAAAGTTTTCGAAGAAAGAAATTCTAAGGCCAGCCGCAACAAGATTTGCCACCGCTTACTTGACCTTAGAGAGCATGTTGGATGCTAGGCAACCTTTAGAGGCTATGTTCACATCTACACAGTGGTTGAGTTGTGCTTGGGCGAAGAAGGCTAAGGGAAAAGAGATTAGAAAGGTTGTTTTAAATGACAGATTTTGGCAAAGTGTCTTATATGCCAGTACAACTACTAGACTTTTAGTTCATGTTTTAAGGATGGTGGATGCTGAGAAGAAGCCTGCAATGAGTTTCATCTACAATGCCATGGATGAAGCCAAAGAGATGATTGCCTCCAACTTAGGAGGCAGTGAGGGAAGCTTTAGGGAAATTTGTAATATTATTGATGATAGGTGGGAACTACAGCTTCACCGACACTTGCATGCCGCTGGCTACTACCTAAACCCTCAATATCAATATGCAGAGAACAAGTCTACAAACCCTGAAATAAAGTTGGGATTATATCATTGCATGGATCGTCTAATAAGTGATGCAACTGAAAGATCAAATGCTGACTTGCAATTGGTACCTTTTAGGAACAAAGAAGGTTTTTTTGGATTACAACAAGCAAAAGATACAATTGCCAAACGATCTCCAGTTGAGTGATGGATTCAATTTGGTGATGGAACTCCAGAATTACAGCGTTTTGCTATGAAAGTTTTGGGCTTAACATGCTCTTCATCTGGCTGTGAAAGAAATTGGAGTACCTACAACCAAGTACATACAAAGAGGAGAAATCGCTTGTCGACATTGAGGATGAACTCACTGGTGTACATTATGTACAATGGGAGACTCAGAGATAGAAATTTGAAGAAAAAATGATTAATGGATGATGAAGATCCTTTGCTTTGTGATGATGTGGCATCTGATGATGAGTGGTTTGTAGATGATGAAGTTGAAGTGATGTCGTCTGAATTACAAGATGAAGATTTAAATGTTGATTTCTTTGATGGTCTTAAAGCATCTACATCCACCACAACTCAAGAACAAATCAAAAAAGGTATATAAATAATATAGTTTTCTTTTCTTAGACTTTTATTAATGTATTACACTATTATTCATTATGATATTGTTCAAAAATATTTAGGGAAGAGGAAGATAACTAATAATGAGGAATAAGAAGCTGATTGAGAGATATTGGACTCTATAGGAGAGGGGGAAGAGTAGAGAGCAGTTCATCATAATGATGATTCAAAATTTCAAATGAAGACCCCCTTAGTGATGACTGATGAGTGATGACAGTGCTGATGACTGATGAGTGATGACAGTACTGATGACTAGTGAGTTCTTATGTGATATGTCTCCCTTATTTATTCTCAAAGATGTGGTAAGTAGCATTTTTATGTTTTATATATTATTTACTCATTAGTATATACAAAATTTATTATTTTATGTTTACGCAATTTTTTGATTTTGAGGCTTACGCCTCGCCTCACGAACGAAAAACACCTCAATACCCGAATACACAATTTTAAACCTTGGGGTTAGTCATAACTTTGTACTTGTGTCATCTGTTTTGTTGCCATCCATGTATTGGAAACTCCTAGAGTACTCTTTTTTTCTGTGGGTCATGTGATGTCAATGTACAACTGCCAATTGTCCTTGTCACACATGTGATGCCAATGTACTACTGCCAATTGTCCCCGTTGTTAGTTTGCATCACACCCCACTTATCGCCATATCCACCCTTCAGCTCCTATATTTAGTTCCTCGTTTTGCGACCATCATGCATCATTAGTTCGTAGTTGTTTTACGTCTGTTTACTTTTGGTAGCTACTCGCCTATATGTCATTAATCCTTCCCATTGCTATCAAAAGATGTGGAGGGGAGGGATTGTTGCAGGTGGACTACATTGATGGAATATTAAGGGAATGTTAAACAGATTTAAATAATTGTTCTATTTTTTGCAAAGTTTGATAGAATTTGTTATGTATTATTAATAGTTTATAACTCATTATGTAATTCTACTATTTTATAATGGAAATCCTAAAAAATGTTTCTAGTTTGGGAGACATAAGATGCTAGTTAGCTGCTGCAGGGTAGTGACATTTCTATTTGAGGCAGTGGCATTGCTATGTGGATAATGACAAGGCAATGATTTAAATAAAAATTTATTTTGGGGAGTGAAGCATTTATTTTCTTGTAAAGTATGTATAAATTTGTATCTTGTAAAGTATGTATAAATTTTTATGTGACTTTGAGTTCTTTTCATACATAAGTACTCATCAAACTCTTAAGTTTAAGGTACATAAATCATACAATACAAACATTTATTTTGAGGACTGAAGCATTACTTTCTCTGTAGTGTACATATAAACTTGAATGCGACTTTTATGTTCTTTTCATATGTAACCACTCTCCAACCACTAAGTTTAAGTGTTATATATCATACAAATGAGAACTATTAAGAACAAACCAATATCAGTTTTCCTAGTCATCCAGATATCCTAAACTTAAATATTATAGCTAAGTATATTTGTATTAAACAAAGGATTACTTTAAAGAATCCAACAAACTATGTTCAAATATACCCTTGATCATGTCTAGTGATATATATACAAACACGCATAGCCACCAATACTAGCATCGCACCCACCACCCACAAAACTTGGCACTAAATAATTTGTCGACTTAATGATTGATGGCCGTGATTAGTAAAATCTACTAT
Source organism: Dendrobium huoshanense (assembly GCA_016618105.1). Classification (NCBI taxonomy): domain Eukaryota; kingdom Viridiplantae; phylum Streptophyta; class Magnoliopsida; order Asparagales; family Orchidaceae; genus Dendrobium; species Dendrobium huoshanense. Next base: position 71,875,579 of record CM028345.1, read on the forward strand.
ATAGCTTCTGGGAGACAATGAGTTTTTCTCATGTTGGAAATGAACAGAATCATTTGGAAACCATGCCGAAATTCTTAATTAGAGATGTGCATCCTTGAAGCATTAAGGATGAGTTAGTTTTTGACAATGACAATTTGACATAGATTGGTTTGAAAATAGCATTAAATGTTTGCGTTAAGGGCTTCAAATTTTATAGCAATAAGTCTTGAGGATGAAGAGCATGAAAATGCGGAGAAAAGGAATATGGATACAAATTCAATGAGGATAAGAGATAATGAATAAAGCTGAAGATCAAATATTAAATAGGAGATTTTTTACTTTCTTTAAGTTATACATGTTACAAACTAAATCAGTTAAATTGTACTATTTATGAAAATCGTTTTTGTTAATGTTTGTCCCTGGAACGCAATATAATTTGAAAATCCATTGTTTTGCCTAATGTAGTTCAATGCGGTGTTATTAAAAGCATTCTTTGGGAGCAAAATTAAACCATAAAAAAATAATTTTTAGCAAATATAATGATACGCACAATAATAGTAATTTTCAGCTATTTGAAAGAAAAATAAAATAAAATAAAGCAATGAAAGAATACTTTAAAAATAAAGAATATTTATAGTGACCAACTAGAAAATGTAGTTTTGTGTTGGTTATCTTTTCATACCCTTCATAAGTATTCATCATAATTATAATAAGTTTACTCTGTCTTAAGCCGTTTCCTTTTTAGTGCATTACTTCGTTCATGGTCGCACCTAGCCTCAAGCGTTGGGCAACAATATAGCCTTGAGGTCGCTTAGCACTTTATACAGCCTTAATTTTTTTGTTATATTTCTGCAATTCCTTAAATACATCATTTTATGTCAAGTTCTTTTTTTCAAGGAAAATACATTTCAATGCCATAATACCTCCATAATAGTTTATCCTCAACTCTTTCATTTTACGGAATCTTAAATTTGTTGATTTATCGTTTGAGTAACTGCGGCTTGTCCTTTTTTTACCTTCAGTGTAAAAAATCTACCGCTGTCATATGCTATTTGTCTGAACTTTGCTACCCCAATTGTAGCATCTATTGGTGCAAAGGTCATTTTACAGGAGAAATTGGCTTTTTCAGATATTGGAGGTATGAGTCCGTTTTTTGGAGTTTTTTAACATGATTACTACATTGTTGCCGAAGCTTTTTTTTTTTTCTATTTTTAGCTGCTTAGCTGTTGTCTGCTATGTTAAATGATGTTAATCCAGAAGCCTATGTAGAAGAGTGTTTATGCTATTAAGATGATTCTCTGGATATTCGTGGAGGGTAGATAGTACAAAAGGTTGGGCTATTACACGGTGGACTTCAGATATAATATAAAAAAAGTTCAATTATTAACCTTCATCAGCTGAGGAAGATCATAAAAAATGAAGGTGAACCTCATAGTTAAAGAGTGAAAATTTTTTAGGCGCTGATTTTGAGAAACTGAATAAATTTTAATTTGTAAATTGTTTGATAAGACTGATTGGTAGAATAACTTCTATGATAGGGCTTACCTATTTAAGTAAGTCATCAGCTACATTTTGAAGTGTGTGCAATTCTATATTTAACTCTTCGTATCAGTATTAACAAATTTGAGGTGTTATGAGTAGTCATAAACAGAGAATTTTCTTTTATTTGGGTAAAGAAAAAAAAAAAAAAAACTGAACGGCCACTTTGATACATCTGCAAAGGAGGAATTTGCTTAATGAATTTGCTAAAATCTTAGTACTTATGAAGAGATGGAGAAACGGTGTATGTCTAGCAGTATATTGGAGTAAATTTTTATTACCATGTTGTGAATAACTTGATGATTTATCTAGGTTTATCAGTTCGTGAGATATTTTTTCTTGGCTGGTCTTGTGTTGCGAGAAGCATCAATAAACCTATGAGCTGGTTTTGGTTTCTCCATTTGATAAGTTTTGTACGTTCTTTTTTATCCTTTTTAATAAATTCCAAGGGTGCACTCTATCTTCTATATTTATATTGTACCTTAGATTTGGTAGATGGTTTATGACAACTAAATGGAAAATTATTGATAGAATTTCAGTGATGGCACATGTAGCAATGCAAACAAGCTGAACATGAGTAATTTGGGATGTTCTTAGGTTCAGTTCATTGACTATAAAACCTTACATGAATGATATTAAATTCATTAACTAGCTAAAAAATCATTTATGTTTGGCTTGCTTATTAATTAAGCAAACACATGCCTGAATATAATGGATGGAGTACAACAAATTCATTCTTAGGTCATATATAAATGTCAATGGTGGGTGACACCATGATAAAGAATAAGGTTTATGCAATAGTTAACAAAACACGTGTCTTTAAAATCCAATTGCAATATTTTGGTTCAAAAACTCGACCTGAATTTGTTCTTGTTAGAATGCCCTTGTATATAAATTAAGAAAACCCAAATAAAAATAATTGTGTCAAACTACATAATCTAGTGTAAAGCTTGAATTATAATAAATAATAATAATTATTTTTTATTTTTTATTTAGTGGAATCAAAATATTGAATTAATAATTATTACACAATTATGGAACTATTCTAATCATGAATCTTCCTTCAATTTTACAAATTTATGTAATTTGAATATTAAGTCAATTTCAAAAGAATAATTTGATAAGGATAAAGTTGCAATTTTACAACATTAAACCATAACTCTATTCAAAGTTTGATACAAGAATCTATTATATTTTTCAATAATTAATAACTTATATCACACTAATTAACTTAATTAGATTGAATTAGCTAATGCAATTTAATGTAGTAATTATTTTTGGCTAAATATCATGCATATACCTAAGTTTTATATTATGCCTCATACAAATCTATATTTTTGATAGCTCTTCTTTTACTCCCCTCTCATGCAAGATTCTTACATGACGGTCTTTATGTAATAGAATCGTAAATATAGAGAAAAGTGGCAAGAACAACCATACATTTTCTCCATTTCCTATTGTGTTTCTAATGTAGTCACCGCCCTCTCCTCCTATCTCTAATGCTTGCATCACTAACATTCTCTGACAATCTCCATGATACCAATAATCCCCAACACCTTCCTTTGCCAAAACCTATTTATCCTAGTCTCTTAATTCTTAGTGGAGCTGCTTTTCTCTTTTACCTCTTGTTATTCGACAACGGTGGAATGACTCGCCCATACCTTAATGGATATATCCTCAGCCACCTTTAGCTTAGATCTCTTCAAAAGCTTTTCTTACCATCTTCAACATCCCATCTTTGAGGGAAGCACAATATTGTATTTAGAATGCATCCAATCATTCAAAAAGATCGTGTGCAGGGTTGCATAACTTAATATAATGGTAAATTCATGATGTCCTCAGGCATAAAGACACAATAGTGAAGATTAGAAATCAAGCTAAAGTACCACAATGAAATCTTAAAATAATTTGGAACCTATGTGACGCATTTTCATAAAATGTTTTATGCAATGTGCCATCTAGACATAAGAGACCTAGGTAATATACTGATATATTTTTCTTGCCTTCTCCCCGCCCTCCCCCGCACACACACAATTAGTTTCTTCCCTATTAGCAAGCTTGAGCTCTCCATAGAACCCTTGTTGAGGTTGTCCGATGATTGGAGACTGCAAGAGAAGAATGACCATATGAGAAAAGTTAGAAGAAAATGAGAAGTAGAGAAAAGAGGTAAGAGTTCATGTCAACTAGCAAAACTATTAGCGCCAATAGTCTTTGATCTCTTCCTTGTTAGAGGCACTACAATGAAATTCATAAATTGTTTTTATTGATGGGAGGAGAAAGAGAAAGTGCGACAAAAGTTTCTATTTAATTGTAATGGCAATCTTAATATTGAACTCTTTAAGTGGCTTCTCCTTTGATAAGTTCAACAAATTCACCCTAGACCATCAAAGCCTCCCTTTATGTGGCAAGCAAAAGCAGTTAGCTGATTTCCTAGATTTGTGTTAGTGCTATGGCCCAAAGTTTGTTCATTTGTGTAAAGGGGGTGAAACTAAAGTGGTATTGAAATTGGGCCAGATACACAAATGTTCAAATTTGTTTTCAATAAATCTATGGGTTAGAGCCAAACATATGGTATTTTTACCCCAATATATTTCTCACCTAGAATTGAATCTTCTCGTCGATATCAAGTACCATGCACCAAGAGTTTACTCAACCGTATAAAGTTTCCATTGGACTAATCTCACTTGAACGTTATTCAACACTGGTATAAGTTAGTCAAGACCTTTTGGAGCCTAAAAAAAAAAGGTATGAATCACTCTATTCCTGTAGAACCATCAACAATAATACCACATATTAGGGTAGATAAAAATAAAGTGGGGATAACGTTTGGTCAAATAAATAAATAGTAAAATATATTTTCAATCCAAAAGTGTAAGCCTATGGATAACATCTAAGCATTTGATATTCTACACCAGCATCTGGTTTATTTATCCAATATGAAACTAAAGTCAATGCTCTCACATGCTTTAATAATTTAATTTTTTGAATTTATTTATGATTATTACTTTTTGTAAAGTTAATATTGATAGTTCAAGGGATTATGAGCTTCAAGGATTGCATGTGTGAATGATACTTATAGAAAATGTTCTTTTTCAATTGTAAAATATTTAGCCTCAATTCAAATTAATATGCATGAACAATTTTAAGCAAAAAATCAGATGTTTAAAAGTCTTTTTTGGTATTCATCCGTGCTGATTTGTATGCCATTGCTGCTTTGCTTATTTCATGCTAGAGCTGTGCATTTTATGGTCTTAAACATACTAGTTGATCAAATTAACCAAAATAAGTTCCTTCAGTTTGATTAAAAATTGTTTCATCATTTATTGATGATTTTTAATAAATTAATGTTCTAGTTTGGACTATTTAGAACTTTCATTAAACAACGTCAAGTTGGGCAATGAATGTCAGCTACCTATCATACATAAAATCATATATGATCAACTACATGTACTGGCACTCGTCATTCGGGTATCTGATAATCATCTATCATCATCTACAGCCAAAGATTGATCTTTGTTGGCAGTATATGATGTTTGACCATTGCCACCTTTCATGCATGCATGCCTCCAGTTATTGTTTGTAACTAACCGCCTCAATCAACATTTGGGCCTCAGCAAATATCTGATCACAACTGACTGTGCATGAATTTATATTGCATGGTCATCGACGTCCATAATTGCCAATGGTGCCATACTTGGATGCATGGCTGCATGCATGCAGGCATGAATGAACAAATACATGTATGCATGACAGCAAATGATTGCATATTGGCCGTGCATCCATAATACATACATGCATGCTTGCATATATTGGCCATGGATTCCTAGGCATTGGATATCCCCAACATCCAATAGTCATGCATGAATTTGAATAGCAAAAATTTATTCATGCAACTGTTCAGTCCTTAAGAGTTTGAGGATAATGTGTTTCATACATTTGATAAAATAAAACCAACAATCAAACCAGCCAATTGTTTTTTTCAGCTAGCTTATTTTATAATGAACGATTGATTATTTGGATTGTTTGGATAGCCAAGTTGTTTGCATTCTAGGCTTAGTCAGTAACCCAACCAAACCATTTAATTGTGGTCTCCTATTTATTTTAGGCTTTCTAATATGCATATTAAGGAAGACAAAATAGTATCTTGCGGTTATGATGTTCATGTATTGAAGATCTTCCTAACTGGATCTTGCAATGGTTGTTCTTCTAACTTATCTTTGCTTGAAATATCGCTATGTAGTACCAAGTCATGGACTTTATTCCTTGAATGCTCATATTTAGTTTTTCAGCCTCAATAAATTTTGTTGTGCTATTGTTTTTACATCAGGTCTTTCTTTAAGTTACCTTGGCGTTCTGTTCGTTTTCAAGCCTACAGTTTTAACACAAGGTATGCATTTCAGTAAAAAAGGTGTTTCTGGCTTTGGAAAGTTTTGCATCAGCATAATTATCAGTTCTATTTAGTTGTTCCGTTCTGTATCTATTTGCTCAATGTTATGGTAGTACTGTACCCAAATTACGTGGTTATAGTTATGTATTATTATATTTATTTATTGTTTGAATGTCAGTAATTGAACGTTTAGCCTGATTCCTCAATGCAGTTTGTGAATATTTGCAATAAATTACCTTATTGGAACGAAAGAAGTTAGCTTCAGATCATATGGACTAAATCGTAGTTAGCTCTCTTGCCTGAGGCCTATTGTTTCCAGGAAGGAATGCAAACTTTTTTTCAATAACCCGGAAACTGGCACTGAGAATATTCCTCATAATAGATAATAGCATTCTGTGAGGATGAATGATCCAGGAGTTAATAAAAAATAAACAGGCATAAGTTAAAAGTGGACAATGGATGTAAGCAAAGATCCAAATGCATTTGGAAACTTGTTATTGGCGCTGTCATTTGTATATTTGCTGCTGTGGAAGTTCTAAGTTTTTTTAATGAAAGCAACTACTTCAGAAGTTATAGCCTTCTTAAAATAAGAAAAAAACATAAGAAAACTAGTTTATTAATATGTTCCATGCTTAAATAACTTTAAGAATCCATAACTAAGTTCCTTTGTGATGGTGGCCGACAGTGGGACGCAGCGATGGGTGGCCGGTGGGCATCGACGGCGGCCGGTGATGGAATGAAGCTCACGGATAAATTGGGGGGGGGGGGGGGGCTAGAGAAGAGTTTGAAAGAGAGATGAGAAAATAAAATTATGAATTTATATTAAAGTTGGAGTTGAGTAGCCCGTGGATTGCTACCTATGTACCCAAGAACTAGACTTCAATTACTTTGGGATCAAACTCCTTTGTTGTTAGGTCCTTAAGGATGCATACTCTTATATATATTTTTGTTATGGCATGGCCAGCATCACAGACGAAGGCTCCCTCCCGCCCGTTCTTCTTTGTGTTAGTGCCTGAGTTGTGCTTGATTTTGGCATACATGACTTATACTTCCAAGTTGTTCACCTTTCAACATAGATCTGATCTCTTGTTTTGTTCCTTTGGAGAGTTCACATATGGGATGTTCTTTTGAAGTGGTGTTATGTTCCCAATATTGTGGCAACATCTCTTATTGTATGTTGATTGGATGTACCTTTGTATAGAGTAGAAACTTAGTTGAGTTTGTATTATGAGGTTGTGTCCCCTCTACGAAGTTTGTCCCATCTAGTTGCCTATGCTGGTTTATACATTCTTCTAGAGTTAAGCACTCTAAGTTTTGATAGAGAGGTTCGTTAGATCATCTAACCAACTTTGTTTTGTTCACCCTTCTAGAGTAGCCACCTATGTTTTTTTCAGTGTAAATATTTTCGAATTTTATTTGGCTTAGTGTCGATATAGGCAAGTTTATATAGGATCTTTAGGTTATGCAAAATCTCTTAGGTCCATTTTATGACTAATATCTTTTTATATTCATTTCAAACATCTTATGCCTTGCCACGTTTAATCCTTCTAATGACATGAGGAATTGCCTTGGTGCGTCATACTTAGTTGATCTTGTGAGAATGGGTAAGTCGTCAATGATCTCAGCTTACTCAGTTGAGGTTGGTAGTTTGGGTGATTATTTTGTGATAAATTATCTAAATGATTTTGAACTTGATTTAGGTTGCCCTACCTCTAGCTGTATGTGATTGACATTTGTTGCCTGTTAGGTAGCACTCAACTAATAACGCTAAATTGTCATTGTGTAATTAGACAATGAATGTCTAACAAATATTAGTCTTCCTTAGATATCTCTCATTAGTTGCCACATTAACAGCTCAAAATTTTCTCTTGCGAATGAGCCATGTTTACCCATCTCACAATGCCCCTCATTTCACACTTGCCTTTCCCTTAATCATGATGCAAGGGGAAAATGAATTTATTGGGTGTTAAAAAATTGGTTGTTGATCTGTCTTGATTTTATAGGTCTGCCACCTTACGTATTTAGTTGTTGGACATTGTATGACACTTGGTTTTCCCGATTAGGTGATCTAGTACTCTTTTGTGTTTCCACATTGCGTATGTTGGTTTGCTTAAAAAATGAAATTCATTTCAATGTGTTGTCCTCCTTGCAACTGTGATTGATTTGTTTCTTAAATGTGTTTGAGGCCATAAGCTTATCCTTCACTTTATAAATAGCAGTGATTCACTTGTCTTCTTCATCTCCACAACTCAATCTATGATTTGATGTTCTCGCCATGAAATTTCTTAGACTTATACCTTGTCGGGGGAACATTGATGAGAAACCTCTACTTGAAAGATCTTTGATTTGGAATGTGCCTTGTGCTTAATGGTAGTCTCCATTTGAAATGACATTTTTATATTTAATTAGGGGGAATTCTTCCTAGCTTATTTTGTCGTTGCCTTTGGCTGGTTGGATTCTATGTCCTGGGAAGAGAATGATTTGCGGTATGCCAACTCACATTCGGTGTTGAATGAGAAACACTTTCTTACCATACAATATAGTTGATTCAGGACTGTACCAATTGCTTCAGGCATTTGAAGGGAGTTTGGGACATTATTCCTATTAGTCCTAGCTCTATGCTCTTTGCTTGATTGTTTGATGTGCTTCATGACGAGTCCTTTGTTCCTATGTTCATTCTACTACTCCATCCTCATCTTGCCTTTTTTCTTGCTTCATTGGTCTTAAACCCCACTTATGTAAGAGCCTTGTCTTTCTTCGTGTCAACTTGTCCTTGTTTATATCAATTCTATTATATAAATCATCTAAAATTATAGCCTTTTCTTTGCTAACTATGCTCTTTTCAATACTTTTAGTTTTCTTGTAATCATCAAAAACCTCAATAGTTTAATATTTGTCAATAATTTAAAATAAATCTATTTCTTAATAATATCTTGCACTTCCTTGGTTCCTTCTCAAATCTTATTACTATTGTATAATTACTCTATATAATTACGTTTAGAGTATATCAAAAGTCCAATTATAACATCATCATCACATGCGGTAACAAATACATGATAATTACTTCAATATCACTTGCAGTGCTTTAAATAATAGCCTTGACATTATTTAACTAAATAATTATTTGTTTGTTTGAAAGACAATATGAAAAATACTATGCAACACAATATCGTATAACACCAGACAACAATGCCAAACGTAGGCTAAACCTTAGCTAAGTAACTAGTTAAACTCAGTTAATATAGTTCACGCATATGTAAACTAAATTTGAAGTAAATCGTTGTAAACTAAAATCCATCAGAAATTGGTCTTGGTTTAATTTAATTCCATATCATATTTCTTAGGCTCAACTAAAGCCGATCAATATCGATTGCAAATAGGCTTTAGCTTAGAAGGACCTAATTGCTTGGTTTAATTCAAATTAGTCTTGCGAACCAAGCCAACCCAGTTCGATTATGAATTAAATGCTTACTATAATGTTTATGCTATGGTATGAGAAATCCTAAGATATTGGCTTAAACTAAATGTAAAGTTTTGGAAGGAGAAAATAATCAAAATGGTCCATTGACTCTTTATGAAGGACCCCAATTATGCTAAAGGGTCATTTTGGTCATTCTAAGTTTTTAAAGAGGAATCAAAATAATCCCATAGTTGAACTATTTTGGTTCCTCTATAAGGAGTTGAGAGATCAAAATGATCATTTAATATAGTTGGAGACTATTTTGATTATTCATAAAGAGTCAAGGGGCTATTTGGTCATTTTCCCTTTTTGAAAGCAATCAATCAGGCATCATCACATTATTATATTTAGCCTTACCCCAATTTGGCTTCCTATTTATGTGGTAAAATCTAGTGTGTTAATTTGTGCACCAATTCTAGTTGCTCATTTATTTATCCTTTTTTTTTGGACAATGCTATGTTGATTTTTCATTTGCATCCAATGCTCAAGCATATGTTCATATGTTGTAGTGCAGATGGAATTCTAAAGAAGTCTGTCATTTATGTTCCTGTTTACTACACTAGCTAATCAATTTCATATTTATTCAGGAAATATTGCTGAAGCTGGTGATAAGTTCAATGAAGTTTTGGTAACAGGAGGCCAAACTATTTATGCAGTATTACTTGGCTTATTTTCATCTTTCTTGAATGGAATTTGCTACTGCTTCATAAGAGCTGCTGCTAAGGCAGCTGATCACCCAGTGTATGATACTCTGCTTTGCATTCCAAAAATTTAAATATCTTCTATATTAGTTTCATTGAAATATATTTGTGCCTATATACATATTAATAGGCAAAATAAGAGAACAAGAAAAATAAATTTCCTTCGTAGTGAGAAAATATATTAGTAATAAATAATGCAAATACTTTTTAAATAGTCAGCACATTTAATAATTAGTACATAGTAGCACTCCCTTATAAACTCAGTGTGGCATAAAAGATTTTATCTTGAATTCGGAAATAGTAGTGATCATAGCTTAAGTAATAGATGATTTTGCTGCCCAAAGGTTACAAATGTTGTAAAAGTGTGACCAACAACAACATAAAGCCTTTATCCCACTATATGAGGTCAGCTTTGTAAGTGTGACCAATCCTTAAAATAATTATAGTGCAAATTTAATGTAGATAGTTGACAATGAGATCTTTTGTCAAAGAAGACATGAATAAGATCCTTAAATAGTATATTGATTGAGAACATCGATGGTGATATCAATGAAGAGTATGAACGAGTAATATTGATAAAAAATATTGACGGATTAGATTCTTGCTTATGTCAATGCGACATAGATGGTCTTATGTGAATTTCATAGAGAAAGAAGCTATTATAACATGGATGGGTTGACGTCAAAGGGAAGTGTGAGAAAGTTTGATGAGTGTAACTACAACAGGAAGACATTTAGAGAAGATGAGGATCCTAGAATATATCTCCAATATCATGTTAGATGGAAGAGAAATGAAAGGGGTTATATCTTTAGTCGTTTGCCTTCATATTACAAGTATATTTGTGCCTATAAAAGAAGAGAACAATAACGAAATGCAATAAGAAAGAATATCCTCCATATCGAGGAATCATAACAATAAGAAATAGAACAAATTCTTAATATAAATAGTTAGCACTATGATAATTTAGATATAATAATAATAATAATAATAATAATAATTATTATTATTATTATTATTATTGTTATTATTTTATTTGGTGTAATTGTTATTGTCTTGGTGTGATTATTTCTTACAAAACGTATAGAAAAAATTATTAGGATTTTGATATTTTTTATTTGTATAGTTTTGAAATTTGTTCTTGATTTCATTTGTCTATCTCTACATGTTTGTTTCTTTATTTTTTGGGGTGGGAGGTGGGGGGCTTCCAATTATATTAATCTTATGATCCATAGCCAACTTCTTAATATTATGATAAGTCTACAATAAAAGACAAGAGCATATTTGAAAAGCTTTTTAGAGATTTTTTATTGATCTATTAATCAACTAAGGGTTTCTGGCAGTTTCCACTGTGGAAGACTTTTCTGACTGCTTTTAACTAATTCTGTTTATTATTTGGAATTGCATCCAATGCTTTTGCTTTGAGTGCCATGATATCTTTCATATGATCTTTGATTTGCAATTTGATTGATGCGGACAGCCAACCGTCCATGCCTATCCGAAGAGCTGAAGATCGACGGCCGTGATCATCCTATGTTATCTTAAATTTTATTTGTAGTTTTCATTTTTAATTATGCAATTTTCGTTTTTTACCCTTTTTTAAGGGTCTTGTCTTATGTAAGCCCAAGGGGCAAAGTTGTCTTTTCATTTTCTTTAAGGCCTATATATAGAGGCTCTTGCTCTTGTATGAGATCAATGATGAATTATTAAAAAAAGAAATTTTGTTTGCACTTGTGTTCTTTGGAGAGAACTTGGGTGAGATTCCTATGGGAGGGAAGTGAAGTTTCCATCAGACGTAGGATGGGTCCGGGCTCGTGGCGTGAAAGCCCCTTGGAGAAGGGTAACGTATCACCCGTTAGTTTTCGGAAGAGTCCAAGGCTCGCGGTTTTATCTTTTATATTTTGCTTTTGTTCCTTTTTGTTGTTCCTAGTCATCATCTTCATTCTCTCCCTACATCCACCAAACCGGCCCTAGCTCCACCACCACTTCCAGCCAAGCCTCAAGCCGCCGACCCTCCACTTGGTTTCCTCCTATCTCCACTTGCCATCAAGTCTTTCCTAAATTAGTTTTCATATTTTAGGTAACTATCTTAATGATCAAATTCAAATCTATTTGAATTTGAATAGTTGCCTAATTTATCAATCCTATTTTAGGAAACTTACTAATTCAAAGCCTATTTAAATTTTGAATTAAATTGGAATGAAATATTTCATTCCAAATTTAATTTATTAATTTAGGAAAGCTTTGAATCCCTCATTAACTTCCCCATTAATACCTTCCATATTTAACCCCTTGTGTTTTAGGAAAGGATTTGAATTCAAATTCAAAATAATTTGAATTTCAAATGCTTTCTAATTAAGCCTATGCCCTTGAAGGAAATAATCATCAATCACCCTAAACCTGAGATTAATTCTCAGATTTAGTCATTAATTACAATTCATTGCTTGGTCCACATTCATTGAATTTGGACACAATTCCCCCCCCCCCCCCCCTCTCAAGGCCGGCCCACCCCTCCCTCTTTCTCAGTAATCCATGCTATTAATGGTCCATAATCACTCCTTAAATTTAGGACAATTCAAATTTGAATGAGCATTGATTTAATCTGTCAATCATAATTGAAAGTTATTGATTTGGCAAGCCATCATACCCCCTCACATAATCCCGAGCATCCAAACCTGCTTTACTGCTGTCCAGAGAAGTCCCAAGGGCTATTACAGATTTTTTCCTCTGTTTGGAAAATTCCAGGTTGCTGTCCTCTGTCTAAGAGTGCTCAATTCAGCAACAAAGCTGTCCAGGGAGACTTCCTAGCTGCTGTCCAGTTGATTGGAGAATCACAGGCTGCTGTCACCAGTCCAGGAACGTCAAAATCAGCAAGGAAGTGGCCCAAAAAGGCCTCCCAACTACTATCCAAGACATTTAAGAACCAAAAGCTGCTGTTTAGACCTCACGATTTGCTCTTCAAGACCCATAGGACTCAAAACCCCATACCCGTTCTCAAGGTTTTAAAAGGCGAAATCGGGAATCGAGGCGTTTTTTCTAAACGAGGCGAGGCGTAAGCCTCGAGGCGGATCGAGGCGTAAGCCTAAAAACGAATAAAAAAAATTAATTTAAAATTATAAATAATGACAAAAAATAACAAAATATTATGTCAACTATGAATTTGAAGATTTGTTTTAAGATAATATTACTGGAATACAAGATTTAAAATAAACTCACTTAAAAATAAAACATCCCCTTAGGATCAAGACCCAAAGCAGGCTCGTCATCACTTTGATTGTCTTCAGAAGAATCTTCATAATTAATGTCAAAGTCATCCTCAAACTCTTCTTCATCTATAATATTTTTTCCTTTATCTCCTATATCAGTTAATATTTCATTAGCTATAAAATGAAACAATAGTAACATACAAAATAATTCATTATATTTAAAAATACCTTTGAATTTTTTTGAAGCTTCAATCTCACTTTGTTTCTTCCTTTTATATACTTGGGCAGTTGCTTCATTATCTTCTTCATTGACATGAGTTTCTCCTTCTACTTCAACTTCAGAAACATCAGCATTCTTAGGAGTAACCCATTCATCATCAGATTGTAACTCATCAACAAGCAAAGGATCAATTTCATTCTCAATATTTCCTTGATTCTGTAATTTGAGATATCTATCTTTTAATTTTTTGTTAAACATAACATAAACTAGTTTGTTCATTCGATCTGCCGCCAATCGATTTCTCCTCTTTGTATGAATTTGATTAAAAATGCTCCAATTACGCTCGCATGCAGAAGCCGAACACGTTAGGCTAAGAACTTTAACTGCAAAAGCTTTTAATTCAGGAACATCATCTCCAAACTGAGCCCACCAACGTTCTACATGAAGATAAACATAGTATTTTATGAATATTGGTTGAAGTAAAAGACTTGAACATAAATATTAACATTAAAATTATAAATACTCAAACTATAAACATACCAGGAGATCGTGTTTTGTAGCATGTTTGTGCTGCTCTAAATCCAAACATTCCCTTCTTCAAATGAAAATCTTCAAGTTGATCATTTACTTTAAGGTAGTTTTCTTCAGAAATGAGTTTGTCCATACATGCATACAAACCAGTTTTCACCTCTTTGTCAACATGAAAATCCTTATCATAATGAAATTGGGGATTTAAATAGTACGCAGCAGCATGTAAGTGTTGGTGTAATTGTCGATCCCACTTTTCATCTATAATATCCCATATTTCTTTGTAGGCACTTTCTTGACCTCCCAATTCTTTTGCAATATCTTCTTTAGCTCTATTCATTGCTTCATAAATAAATCCCATAGCCGGGGCCCTCTCACCATCAACCATTCTAAGCACCTTTACTAATGGTCCTGTTGTCTTCAAAGCATAATTTGTACTGCGCCAAAATGATTCGTCTCTCATAACAATCTTTTTAACTTGCTTTCCTTCTTGTTTTTTGGCCCATGAACTTTTATCCCACTCTTCAGAAGCAAACATTGCTTCCAAAGGTTGTCTTAACTCCTTGAATCTCTGCAATGTTAAATATGCAGTAGCAAATCTTGTAACAGCAGGTCTAATAATTTCCTTGTCAGTGAATTTTCTCATCAAGCCGAGTACCCAAGAATGATTGTATATAAACTTACTAACGAATTTGGCCTTAAATATGGCTGATTTATGTTGAGGCAACTGTCCCAACCTCTCAAGCATCAAGTCAATACAATGTGCAGCACAAGGAGTCCAGTAAAGGTGAGGCCTCTTCTCCATTAACATTCTTCCTGCAGCTTTGTATGCACTTGCATTATCAGTAACAACCTGTACTACTAAAGCATCTCCCACTTCCTCCACAACTTCATCCAACATTTCAAACAATAATTGGGCATCCTTTACAAAGCTTGAAGCATCTACTGATTTGAGAAAAACTGTTCCATATGGATTGTTGACCAAAAAATTAATAATACTTCTATGTCGAATATCTGACCAACCATCTGACATTATTGTCACCCCTGTCTCAATCCAAGTCTTCTTAACATCATCCACCATCTTTGAAGTTGTCTTGACCTCCTCATTCAGCAT
Organism: Dendrobium huoshanense; assembly: GCA_016618105.1. Classification (NCBI taxonomy): domain Eukaryota; kingdom Viridiplantae; phylum Streptophyta; class Magnoliopsida; order Asparagales; family Orchidaceae; genus Dendrobium; species Dendrobium huoshanense. Next base: position 71,890,710 of record CM028345.1, read on the forward strand.
CCAAGTTCTCAGCTCATACATGCTTGGAAGTTGTAATCCTCTTCCATAGCTTCCAACAGATCGTAACATATTGATCCATGACGGACTCCTAACAACATTAAATGGAATCCCATTTTCATAGATGAATCTGGCGATATCCAAACAAACTCTATTCCTGAGTTCTTTTGTAGCTGTAGGAGGCTGAATATACTGAGTATTTATATTTTCGTCGTTATCAATATTTAGCATAAATCTATCCATGGGCCCCCGACTGCCTCGGTCAGAAGAAACTAGATGGCTTCCAGTACTGGAACCTTCATACTGTGATCCATAGTAAGAAGAGTTTCCTATCATCTCTTCCATATTTCTTTGTGTGACCTCCTTTGTGGTGGCAAACTTCTTTAAATAATTTATACATTCCTTCTTTACCTCATCAGGAACTTTTGCACATGGTCCCACATTGACATGAGTGCAAGCTAGATGATCCTTCAATCTCTTGACGCCACCAGTTATCCGCTTCTCACAGAAATTACATTTCATGTAAACATATCCCTTCTTTGCACCTGCGGGGGTTTCCGGGGGCAGCGCCCCCGGAACAAAATTATATTATAAGAGTAATTTTGAAATTCTGCTCAATACCGAGCGTGTACCGAGCATGTACTACTCGGTACCGAGCATGTACCGAGCATGTACTACTCGGTACCGAGCATGTACTACTCGGTACCGAGCATGTACTACTCGGTACCGAGCATGTACTACTCGGTACCGAGCATGTACTACTCGGTACCGAGCATGTACCAAGCGTGTACTCATGTACCGCTCAGTACCGAGCGTGTACCGAGCATGTACTGCTCAGTACCGAGCGTGTACCGAGCATGTACTCATGTACCGCTCAGTACCGAGTGTGTACCGAGCATGTACTGCTCAGTACCGAGTGTGTACCGAGCATGAACTGCTCAGTACCGCTCAGTACCGAGCGTGTACCGAGCATGTACTCCTCGGTACCTAGCATGTACTGAGCGGTACCGAGCATGTACAATTTGATGAAGCGAGACATGAAGCAAATAACGGGAAGAAAGATCGTTACCTAGCCGTGAAAAAAGAACCTTCGATTACAGGAAGCTGGAGAAGAAGAAGCGAGACATGAAGCAAATGACCGGAAGATTACGGGAAGAAAGAGAAGAAATAATTCGTTACCTTCGATCGCCTTCAGTTATGTTCGAGCTCGACCGAACTATGGTCGTCGAAGTCGACGGAGTTCGCCTTTCAGTTCTCACCCGAAGCAGAAGCAGGTATGTTACCCTAATACTCGACTCTTATACGACTCTCACCGCTCGGTCTATATACTGACAAATCGAAGCGGTGCCTCGTTTCGCTTCGAGGCGTTACGAACCGAAGCCTACGCCCTGTGCGAAATAAGCGCACGCTCCGCCGAATCCAACGAGGCGTAAGCCTCAACGCGCAAATGCTTCGCCTCGCCTTGAGTCGCGTCTCAGTGCGTACGCCTCTTCCGCCTTTTTAATCGTTGCCCGTTCTACATCAGCTTGGTATCAGAGCATGGTTGCTCACCCGGGACGCGAACTCGATGGAGTCGAGTCTTTTCCACCCCGGGAGAATGATGCGGACATCCAACCGTCCATGCCTATCTGAGGAGCTGATGATGAATTATTAAGAAAAAAAATTTTGTTTGCACTTGTGTTCTTTGGATAAAACTTGGGTGAGATTCCTATGAGAGGGAAGTGGAGTTTCCACCAGCCGCAGGATGGGTCCGGACTCGTGGCGTGAAGTCCCTTGGAGAAGGACAGCGTTTCAGCCGTCAGTCTTTGGAAGAGTCCAAGGTTCGTGGTTTTATCTTTTATCTTTTGTTTATGTTCCTTCTTGTTGTTCCTAGTCGTCATCTTCATTCTCTCCCTACTTCCACCAAACCGGCCCTAGCTCCACCACCACTTCCAATCAAGCCTCAAGCCGCCGGCCCTCCACTTGGTTTCCTCCCATCTCCACTTGCTATAAAGTCTTTCCTAAATTAGTTTTCATATTTTAGGTAGCTATCTTAATGATCAAATTCAAATCTATTTGAATTTGAATAGTTGCCTAATTTATCAATCCTATTTTAGGAAACTTACTAATTCAAAGCCTATTTAAATTTTGAATTAAATTAGAATGAAAAATTTTATTCCAAATTTAATTTATTAATTTAGGAAAGCTTTGAATCCCACATTAACTTCCCCATTAATACCTTCCATATTTAGCCCCTTGTGTTTTAGGAAATGATTTGAATTCAAATTCAAAATAATTTGAATTTCAAATTCAAAATAATTTGAATTTCAAATGCTTTCTAATTAAGCCTATGCCCTTGAAGGAAATAATCATCAATCACCCTAAACCTGAGATTAATTCTCAGATTAGTCATTAATTACAATTCATTGCTTGGTCCACATTTATTTAATTTAGACACGATTCCCCCCCCCCCTCCTCTCAAGGCTGGCCCACCTCTCCCTCTTTTTCATTAATCCATGTTATTAATGATCCATAATCACTCCCTAAATTTAGGATAATTCAAATTTGAATGAGGATTGATTTAATATGTCAATCCTAATTGAAAGTTATTGATTAGGCAAGCCATCAAACCCCCTCACCTAATCCATAGCATCCAAACCTGCTCTACGACTGTCCAGACAAGTCCCAAGGACTGTTACAGCATAGTTGTCAATGGCGCAAAATAGCGCACGCCATGGCGCACGGCTCGGCGCGGCGCACCTATGGCGCCATGTGTATGGCGTGGCGCAAGCGTTCAAAATGGCGCACGCTATTTGCGCCATATGCGCGCCACGACGCATGGCGCACGACGCACAAAGCAAAATAGCGCGCGCCATTATTTTAAAAAAAATTTAATGTAATTATAAATATTTTTTATATTTATTTTTTTAATTTTTAAGATAATATATTTTCTAATTTTTAAATATATTAAAAGTGTTAAGATAAATGTTAGATTGCATATTTTTATCTTCTTAATGCTATTTGCTTTCATTCAAATATATTTGAGTTGTATGAAGATTGACTATTTATTGGACTTGAAATTGTTAAAGACAGGTTAAAGGATAATCTCAATGGAATTTATTGTATGAAGACATATATTTGATGGAGAACATGAAAGTTGAAGTGACTTTTTTTAGTGATGGACTTCATATGATTGTGACTGAAGTGATATCTTGATTGGATGTGGTAATTTTCTTAGCATGTTAGTTAGCTAGTAGATAGTTTTTAGAATGTAGAAGGATATGTTAGGATTGACAAACATTCCATAAAGTATAACAAGGTTATTTATTTAAATAGATTGCTTGGGTGATTGCTTGAGTAAATTGCTTGGTTTGTTATTTATAATTCTTGTATAATTTGCGCCATGTTCAAAATGGCGCGCACCGCGCCATGTGCTATGCGTCATGACTCCAATGGGACCTTTGCACCATGGTGCGCCATTCGCCATTAACAAGTATGTGTTATAGAATTTTTTCTGCATTCCCACCTGCTGTCCACTGTTTTGAAATTTCCAGGTTGCTGTCCTTTGTCCAAGAGTGCTCAAATCAGCAACAAAGCTGTCTAGGGAGATTTCCTAGCTGTTGTCCAGTTGATTGGAGAATCACCGGCTACTGTCACCAGTCCAGGAGCGTCAAAATCAGCAAGGAAGCGGTCCAAGAATGCCTCCCAACTACTGTCCAGTTAAGATCGGAGTTTCATTTCACCTTTGTCCTTGGAGATCCCCAACATTACAAGTTGCTGTCCAAGACTTCTAAGAACCAAAAGCTGTTGTTTAGACTTCAATATTTGCTTTTCAAGACCCGTAGAACTCAAAACCCCATACCTGTTCTACATTACTGATCATCCCTACAGACTCTTGGCAATATCCTCCTTGATCTCAATAGTGTGATATGAGAAATCCCTACAATCTACAATTCTCATGAAGAAATCAAACCATTAAAACTTTAATGAATATGATCTCTTTAATCTTTCATCAATTTAATGCCCAAAATTGTGATCATAAATGACTTGATTATCACGTATAAATCTGATTCTTTGATCATGGATCCCTCATTTAGGAAATTTAACTAATATGAAATCATAAATTCATATGAGGAAAGGTTGACTTTTCAACTTCCCTATTATATCACTTTGTTGTATTTGCCATTGATGTTTATGAAGTTTCTAAAAAAAATTCAGAATTTCCTTTTGGGAGCTTCCTAATTCATGATGTTTTGGTACAATTTCATCTTTAGAAGCATCTTACAAATATCTAAAGTCATAGGTTGGGCATACTACTTTATTTAACTAGTATTCTTGATAATGTCTTGCTTTTTTGAGCTTAATAAGACACTGACTTCTTTATATCCCTTTCTTGCTTGAATTGGCAAAAGGGTCGATTTTCAAGCTCTTTCTTTAATAATGGAGGTTTCTCTACTTATGAAAGATCTTGCTCCATTGCTCTTTTGGAAGATTGAGTTTTTTTACTTTTGAATATCTTTGAGTTGCTAAAGCCATACATGGCATTGACAATATTTTACTTTTTTTTCACTTTTGTAGAGTCAATCTTATGACCTAATTGCGATACATTGGCAGATTTTGCTTTGGTGTGTTAGAGATGGGTTGTATGTCTTCCTCCATAGTCAACTTTTGAATTTGGATGTCACCTTTGCCAAAGGTAGAGAGAGCATGGCTTCTCCTTCTTTAACACCACAAACTAGTAATGGCACGAATTTATGACTTGTATGATTTTCCTTCCTGTTACTATGTCTACCTTTGATACATTGTATCTTTTCTTAGCTGAAAAATCTTTCCTCTTTTGTAATCTAATACTAATAAAATTATCTCTGCAGTATCCCGTACCTATTACATTGGTATAAGTTCCTTGAGAGAACTTGGCATATGTATAGTAGAACCACTTTGCATATCATCTCATTGATGAATGCTGTCGTAATTGCATACTTTAAGCAATACTGATGATCAATCTTCATGTCAGGCCCCTTATAATTACAATCCAAAGGATAAAGATCGGAGTGGGGTAAGGTATTCAATCATAATTTTTGTGCTTGATCTGTATCATTTGGGTGAACTCTCGTGTGCCCATATTGGAAAATGACCCACTTTATATCCTTTGGCATTGCTACCTGGGATGGAAAGGAGTGTTCCTTGTCCTTTGGACTAGAACAATGTTGTCCACCATAATAGCTATTATGTTTTCTTTTAATCTTTATTCTATCATTCAATGAAGAGCTAGGGCGCAATTCCAACAATTTTAGTTTATGTTGCCAAGTATATGATAATAATCACAACATTTAATAGGGTTATTGATTTTTCAGTGGTCACCAGCCTTTTTTTTTTTTCTTTAATTTGGAGAAAGATGATTTCTCTTCATTTGGTTCTTCAATCTTCTCCTTTCTACTATGGTTTTTGTGCTCTATCCCCATCAACATCATACTAGTCTAGTTGAGATCAATGATTAAAAATAAAGACTTGAGGTGTGGTTCATCAAAGTTTGTACATACCCAAAATTTTCTCTCAAAGTGACCACGTGATGTTAGAAGCTTCTATACAAATTATTCTTAGTGTTGTCTCAAATTGTGCCACTTCCAGCGATTTATACATACCTCTTGTGCAAAATGCTAGGCGGATCAGCTGCTTGAACATTCGACAAGCCACCTCTTGATGGCCATACATTTTAAAATGGACATTCCGCCATGCTATGATATGACAGCTGAACTTTTTGTCGGGCAAAGGAAAACTTGTGATGAGTGCTATATCCATTCAAGGTGAAGTAAGTCTGCACTTGATCAAATTATGCACCTAGCTTCTTGGTATCGACTGTTCCATCATATGTGGGAATCTCCACTTTAACTTTCATTTTGAATGACCCATCTTTCGTGAATGGTAGCCATATCATCTTCATTATCTCCATTCATGTTTGCATTCCATGTAGGAGGAAAAGACTTGGTCCACTAGTTTCATCGGTGGTTATTTACATTTTAACCCACTCCGTCATGGTGGCCATCTATATATTACGTCTGCCTAGGAACTTGGTTGGTAGATTTAGTATTGAATCGTTGTTAGCTATTGATTGACTGTCTTCTTATTATTATTCTTATGTTGTTTTTGACTTGTGCTGCATCTTCAAGACAAGAAGCAACACTCATTTATGTTTATGTTTTTTCTTTGTTTATTCCATGTACCAAGTGTTGAAGTTCTAATACCAACTTGATCTGCTAGTTTAGCCCCTTTGAGTTTAGTGGTTATAGAAAGCAAATGCTAACTGGATAATCAATTTCTTCTAAAATATTCTGGAGGTTGTATTATTATTGCTGATAAAAGTGTAGTCAGCTTGCCTTCCACTTATGTGTGATTAGCGTAATCTTTCCCAAGCCTAGTGTTTTGGCATAAATGAAGGGGTTTGGTAAAACCAAGTGTGCAGTCCTATAGATCCATTGATAATAAAGTTTAGAAGAGGAATAAAAAAGTGTGGGTTTCAAATGTTAAATTTCACGAAGTTATTATGATGCATTAGATTTATCGTGGCATAACCAGCATAAATATATAACAGATAAGGTCCATCTTGATCTGATGTTCTTTTGGAAGAAGTCTTTCTGTTTAGTAACATAGTTTGATGAGATTTAGACATTATGCCTTTCACGTTTAAAACATACAACTCTAGTGTAACATACTAATTTTATGGAATTTGGTCATTTTTAAAAAGCAGTGACGTTCATTTTTTCCTAAAGGATATATTATTAGGACTGGAATGGCGATTAATAACAATTTCTAAATAACTAAAAAGTGATTGTTATTTTTAGCAGACATTTTTACTGAACCAATTTGGTTTTAAAACAAGTTAAAATTAGGGTAGCACAAACACAAAATTCAGCTTTGATATGGATCAGCTTATTCTCACTAAGCCCTGCATGGAAATATCATTTGTACTTGGAGATTCGATCGTTAATCTTAAATTTGAAATATAATTTCTTTGAACTGGTCTTTGAATCTAAGATTTTATTGTTATGTTAAGCGTGCATGCATGGGTATACGATCACACTAGTAATAAAATGCTGAGAAAAAGTATTGTTCCATGGGGATTGCACTGCTAACAGCTGACCATTTACTAGTTTTAACGCTATTTGAATAGTCAAAAATAGGGTTATGGTGTGCAAAAAAATTAAATAAACTAACTATGAAAATATAAATACAAAAAGGTTGTTATGTCAAGAGTTAAAGACCGTGTATTATATTTCACCTGGATAAGTTATGTTTATTAAATTACAATGTGAATCAATTGATAAAATTATATTTTCATAATCAAATTTTATGATGTACCCTACCATTCGCATGAAAACCTAAGGTCACTAATTTATCAATATAGCCTATGATCATTTATGAAGTAGATTCAATTCTGACAAATTTCATTGATTTTGTACTAGGGATCTTAACATGAATTTAATGCCCTATAATCCATTGCGATACTCCAATTATTACAAGTTTCTTCACCTCTCAATCTCAAAGATGCTTCAAAGACTCACAATTTGTGGCTAGTCATTCATAAGTATATAAACATATATTGAAAGTATGTTGCAATAGTGAAAGCATAGAAAAATCAAATGATAACATTAATAATCAACAAAAATTACAAAATCTGACTAAATCTACTGCTAGAAAATGGATTTAACTCATACTAGAGAGAAAGAAAATCAAGAATGCATGATTGCAAACAAAAATATCTGTTAAATTTAGAGAATTGGAGAGGGAAAAAGCTAAATTTTATTACACAAAATTATCCCTATTTATAGATATATATACACGATTTCTTAATAAAGAAATAAATAACTAAAGAATCATGCATAATTGCCCTAATATAATCCTTCATAACTCAGCCACCTAAATGTAGAAAGAGATCGGTGTGATCCAGGTGAGCCTCCCACGGATCCCCATGTTGGTCGTGGGATCAAGGGCCAAGGGGCGATTTAGATTTAACCGCGTGATCCAAGTGAGCCTCCCACAGATCCTCATGTTGGCCGTGGGATCAAGGGCCAAGGGACGACTAGGATTTAAGACCCCCCTTTTGGGAAATATAGATCTATCATTCTCAGCTTGATAATTAGTTCCATAAATGTGAAGTTATCAAGTACCTTGGTAAGAATGTTTGCAACATTCATTTCATCCTTTTCTTTCACCTCATGCATCTTGGTTTCACATTTAATAAACTCCCACTGCTCTTTCTTTAGGAGCAATAACTATCCATCACCATCATACAAAATTTTATTAATTATTGTTCTTTGATCAAAAGAATCAACAATATCATCATAAAACCTATGATTATTTAGCCACCAAATTTTTATCTTTGAACCAACAATTGTGTCATTCAAGCCTTTCCTGCGCTTCCGTGGTCTAGAAGCCTCTTTTATGCCCTGAGCAAGCTTCCATCTTTATTTTGTTTTATCGATGTCCTTAATATGGTTATGATATTTAACCAAATCTTTCATTGTAAACTTTTGAGAGGTGAGAACTTTAATTTCAATTCTTTGTCTTCAGCCTCAACATGATTAACTCCTTCCTACTTCTTAGTGCCGACAATTTTGCTTGTTTTTCGAGAATCTCACTCTAACTTTTCTTTGAGATCTATTTCTACCTTCATTACTTGAAAGCTTTTTGTTAGAATTACTACGAGCTTTTTTCTTATTACCAATTCCATAATGATCATTGCTAATTGACAATTGCAATGAAGCATTTCTTCCTCCTTTGCGAGATCCTTAGATCTGACCTTCTATCAGGTTTTGATGTACCTGAATCCAAGCTATGTTTAGTATTAACTCTATATTTAACACTATAATGATGAAATTCAGCCTTTTGCTTTGCAGCCATGGAATCATCATTCTCATGCTGAAAAGATCCATTATTCGCCACCAGTTTGGAAGATCCGCCTACAGCAACAACATATTTTTCAGGATAAAAAATTTCACATTCTTGTTGTACAAATCCCAAAGGTGAATTGTTAGAAGGAATCACTCAAATAATTTATGGTCAACTTCCTGATTTTTGTTGACCAACAACAACATCAAGCCTTAATCCTACTACGTGGGGTCGGCTACATGAATTCTTTTTCTCCATTGTATTCTATTAAAAGTCAAAATTTCGTTTAAATCTAATAAAGAAATATCATTTCTAATATTTTCTAACCAAGTCTTTTTAGGCCTGCCTCAACCTTTCTTAACATAAGTCAAATATAATACCTCTACTTTCCTAACTGGGTCATCGGAAGGCCGCCGTTTTATGTGACCAAACCATCTAAGGCAACTCTCTCTAATTTTATCTTCTACTGGAGCTACTCCAACCTTTTCACGTATATGCTCATTTCATATCCTATGTTTAAGGGTAAAGCCACTCATCTAGCTGAGCATCCTCATTTCTTTCACACTTAACTTAGTATTATGCTTATATTTTAATGGCCAACATTCGGCACCATAAAGCAATGCAGGCCTCACCACCATCTTATAGAATTTTCCCTTAAGTTTGAGGGTTACTTTTCTATCACACAACAAGCCCGATGCATTCCTCCACTTCAACCATCTAACTTGAATTCTGTTGTAATATCCCCATCTATTTCACCATCACTCTGAACAATAGATCCATGATATCTAAAACGTGTACTCTTATTAATGACTTGATCGCCCAAAGTCATAATACCCTCACTAGGTCTATTACTACTAAAATTACACTCCATATAGTCTATTTTAGATCTACTCAAGCGAAAATCTTTAGACTCTAAGCTTGACCTCCATAATTCAAGTTTACCTTCAACTCCCTCTCTAGTCTTATCAACAAGAAGTATATCATTAGCAAAAAGCATACACCAAGATACATCCTCTTACAAATGTCTAGTGAGAACATCCATGACTAAAGAAAAATATATGGGCTTAAGGCTGATCCTTGATGTAACCCAACTAAAATAGAAAAATACTTGGTCAAATCACCTTGTGTTTGAACACAAGTAATAGCTCATACATACATATCTTTAATGATTTGAATATAAGTGGTATTAACTCCTTTCTTTTCAAGAACTCTCCATAGCACTTCTCTTGGAACTTTATCATATGCTTTTTCTAAATAAATAAATATCATATGTAGATCCTCCTTATTTTCTCTATATTTCTCCATCAAACATCTTAATAAATGTATGGTTTCCATAGTCGATCTACCCAGTATGAATCCAAATTGATTTTGAGAAACATTAGTATCTCGTCGCAACCTTTGCTCCATAACTTGCTCCAATAGCTTTAAAGTATAACACATTAACTTAATTCCTCTATAATTTGCACAATCTTGTGCATCACCTTTATTCTTAAAAATAAAAATTAACACACTCATTTTCCATTTATTTGACATCTTTTTAGTCTTTAAAATAGTATTAAAAAGTTTAGTAAGCCAAGAAATTCCTTTATCTCCAAACCATTTCCACACCTCTATTAGAATATCATTAGGTCCAACTACTTTTCCACCCTTCATTTTCTTTAAAGCATCTCTAATTTCGATTTTACTAATACGCCGATAAAAACAGAAATCTTTATTTTCATTTAGGATGTTAAGGTCATTATAGTTAATCTTATTTTCACAATCTTCATTAAAAAGTTTAGCAAAATATCTCATCCACCTTTGTTGAATATCATCGTCTAAGAAAAGTATTTTTTGATCTTAATCATTAATACACTTCACTTGAACTAAATCTTTACTACTCTTATCTCTTTGTTTAACTAACTTATATATATATATATATATATATATATATATATATATATATATATATATATATATTTCTCCCTCTTTAGTATCTAATTTATTATAAATTATTAAAAGCTAAGGTCTTTGCATCACATATTGCTTTCTTAGATTTCTTACGAGCCTTTTTATATCTTTCCCAATTATAAAAAAATTTACAATTAAATCAATTTTTATAACAAATCTTTTTATTTTAAATTTCTTCTTGTACATTTGGATTCCACAACCAACTATTTTTACTATTAAGAACTTTTCCCTTTGATACTTTAAGCACATCTTTTGCAATATTCTTAATATCACTAGCCATTTTTTCAACATAACATTAGCATCCTCATGCACAGACAAAATCTTAAGATTTAAAGACTTACTCTCAAAATATTTTTATTAATATTCTTTAAATGCCCCCATTTAATCCTAGAATATCGTTTTACTCTTTTTTTTTTCATTTTCTGTCAATTTATCTTAAAGTCCAAAATTAATAATCGATGTTGAGTACATAAATTTTTTGCCCCCATATAGTTCTAATTTTTGTTGATCGAATTAAAAAATTAAAAAAAAAAATTAAAAAAAATGGGTGGGAGAAAACAGATGCAGATTAAGTGGTAATTAGAAAAGGGATTGCATGCTGATTGAAGGCACGTGAGAGTGCGATCGAATGCAAAAGTGCAAGAGCCGATCAGATAGGCAACGTGCACGGATGGGAGGTGGGAGCCACGCGATTATTTCGTGTGAGAGGGTATTGCGACTCTAGTATAGGATCGTCGGCTAAGAGAGATTTCGACTTGATTGAATTGGAAGATTGACGAAAAAAAGTTTAAAAATTGGAATGAGCGTATATATCCTTCTTCTATCCGTTTCCTGAAATTTTTAAATCGATTAAATGGTCAATTGAGTGAGTTGTTATGTGAAGAGATACAACAACCGCTTTCTTTCTCTTTTTTTTTTTATTCAGTCAACAAATTGCCTCCTAACAAAATTCTTGGGTGATTTTCACACAAGGAATTCGTTCAATTGCTAGTCACGTGATTTTTATAGTTATTCTTTCATTCTCTCAGGTTACAATATTTGTTTGAAGGAAATCTTCGTCAGGTCTCAGATTTAAAATACAACAACAACAACAACATCAATCCTTTATCCCACTACGTGGGGTCGGCTACATGAATCCTTTTTCTCCATTGTGTCCTATTAAAAGTCAAATTCTCGTTTAAAACTAATAAAGAAAGGTTATTTCTAATATTTTCTAACCAAGTCTTTTTAGGTCTACCCCTACCTTTCTTAACATAAGTCAAATCTAATACCTCTACTCTCCTAATCGGGTCATCGGAAAGCCGCCGCTTTATGTGAGCAAACCATCTAAGGCGACTCCAACCTTTTCACGTATATGCTCATTTTGTATCCTATCTCTAAGGGTAAAGCCACTCATCCACCTGAGCATCCTCATCTCAGCCACACTTAACTTAGTATTATGCTTCTCTTTTAATGGCCAACATTTGGCACCATAAAGCATTGCAGGCCTCACTACCATCTTATAGAATTTTCCCTTAAGTTTGAGGGGTACATTTCTATCACATAACAAGCCCGATGCATTCCTCCACTTCAACCATCCAACTTGAATTCTGCTGATAATATCCCCATTTATTTCACCATCACTCTGAACAATAGATCCAAGATATCTAAAACGTGTACTCTTATTAATGACTTGATCGCCCAAAGTCACAATCCCCTCACTAGGTCTATTACTACTAAAATTACGCTCCATATATTCCGTTTTAGATCTACTCAAGCGAAAACCTTTAGACTCTAAGGTTGACCTCCATAATTCAAGTTTACCTTTAACTCCCTCTCTAGTCTTATCAACAAGAAGAATATCATCAGCAAAAAGCATACACCAAGGTACATCCTCTTGCAAATGTCTAGTGAGAACATCCATAACTAAAGCAAAAAGATATGGGATTAAGACTGATCCTTGATGTAATCCAACCGAAATAGGGAAATACTTGGTCAATCCACCTTGTGTTTGAACACAAGTAATAGCTCCTGCACACATATCTTTAATGATTTGAATATAAGCATTATTGACTCCTTTCTTTTCAAGAACTCTCCATAGCACTTCTCTTGGAACTTTATCATATGCTTTCTCTAAATCAATAAATATCATATGTAGATCCTCCGTATTCTCTCTATATTTCTCCATTAAATCTCTCAATAAATGTATGGCTTCCATAGTAGACCTTCCCAGCATGAATCAAAATTGATTTTGAGAAACATTAGTATCACGCCGCAACCTATGCTCCATAACTCGCTCCCAAAGTTTTAAAGTATGTTACATTAACTTAATACCTCTATAATTCGCACAATCTTGTGCATCACCTTTATTCTTAAAAATAGGAATTAACACGCTCATTCTCCACTCATCTGACATCTTTTGTCTTCAAAATAGTATTAAAAAGTTTAGTTAGCCATGAAATTCCTTCATCTCCTAAGCATTTCCACACCTCTATTGGAATATCATCAGGTCCAACAGCTTTTCCACCATTCATTTTCTTTAAAGCCTCTCTAACTTCAGTTTTACTAATACGCCGATAAAAACAGAAATCTTTATTTACATTTAGGGTGCTAAGGTCATTATAGTCAATCTTATATTCACAATCTTCATTAAAACGTTTAGCAAAATATCTCATCCATCTTTGTTGAATATCATCTTTTAAGAAAAGTATTTTTTGATCTTCATCTTTAATACACTTCACTTGAACTAAATCCTTACTACTCCTATCTCTTTATTTGGCTAACTTATACATATATCTTTCTCCCTCTTTAGTATCTAATCTATTATATAAATCACTAAAAGCTAATGTCTTTGCATTGCATATTGCTTTCTTAGCATCCTTACGAGCCAATTTATATATTTCCCAATTATCAGAATTTTTAAAATTAAATCAATTTTTATAACAAAGCTTCTTATTTTTAATCTTTTCTTGCACATTTGGATTCCACCACCAACTACTTTTACTATTAGGAGTTTTTCCTTTTGATACTCCAAGGATATCTTTTGCAATTTTCTTAATATCACTAGCCACTTTTTCCCACATAATATTAGCATCCTCATGCACAGACAAAATCTTAAGATCTAAGATTTTATTTCCAAAAATATTTTTATTAATATTCTTTAAATGCCCCCATCTAATCCTTGAAAATCGTTTTACTTTATTTTTTATTTTATGTCCCTTTATCTTAAAGTCCAAAATTAATAATCGATGTTGGGTACATAAATTTTCACTCGGAATAACTTTACAATCTTTGCAATCTAAACGATTTAGTTTTCTAATAAGAAAATAGTCAATCTGTGTTGTACTATATCTATTTTTATAAGTGATGAGATGCTCATTTCTTTTCTTAAATAAGGTATTAGCAATTGAAAAATCATAAGCTAAACAAAAATCCAATATGGTCTTGCCACCTTCATTCATCGTTCCAAATCCATGGCCACCATGAATGCTTTTAAAATTATCTACCTCTCTACCAACATGTCCATTTAAATCTCCTTCAATAAAAACTCTTTTTTTAATAGGTATCTTTTGTATTAATTCTTCTAAGTCATTCCAAAAATTTAATTTAGAACTCATATCCAAACCTATTTGAGGAGCATAAGCACTTATAATATTAACAATCTTATCATCAACAACAATCTTTAAAGCTATAATTTTATCTTCAATCCTATTAATTTTTATAACATTACCCTTTAAACTCTTATCTATAATAATACCTACACCATTTCTACTACGACTCCTACCCGAATACCAAAGTTTAAATCCTAAACTATCAATTTCCTTAGCCTTCTCACCAACCCATTTAGTTTTCTGAATGCACAAAATATTTAACTTCCTATGAATCATAATATTTATTAATTCCATTAATTTTCCTGTAAGGGAATCTATATTCCAAGTTCCTATCCTAATTTTAGTTTCATGGACTAGCTTCTTTGCCCACATCCGTCCTTAATGTGGGAACCCTTGCCTATTTAATACTGCACCCGGGCGTCGGTGCAGCGGCCCTTGCACACTTGTCACTGTATTCAGGCCATACATCGCGTCGCTTCCAGGGGACGCCCTAGCATTAACACAATTTTTTAAAGGATTCATGTCATTATTGTTCGACAAGTTTTACGCTGGCTGTCGACTACCTAACGCAACCCTCCACTTTTCTCATTCAGGACTTGGGACCTGGCAATAGGCAGTGTTTAAATATTTCTCAGAACTGAAATGTTAGAAGAAAATATTTGGCTGAAGATTGATGAGTATGATTTTTGGTAGTCAGCTTTTATTTCAGATCAATTATATTAACATAGAAAAATGTTAGTTGATCGAGGAATTTATAATTGATTATTTATCCGTTCATCTTGTATGTCTTACTTTGATTAAGATTTGTCAGTTGGTCATAACCCTATAGACTAGATCATTACACTTATATTATGGTGCAGTGATGAAACTTCTTTAGATCACATTGTTGAAGGATTGAGTTACGACGATCAGGATATTTTATAGTCGACAACTGACTTAGCAGAGCATAAATGTATTATAGATTACTTAGCTATCTTCTATTATATCATGTGATTGAGGAGTATACTTACGATCCTATATTTTATAGCCCCGTTCAAGCTTTGACTAATTATGTTAGGTGGGCACATTATATACTTAGGATGCATCAGAAGGTACTAAAGTAAGCAAGGGAATATGAAACTATTTATATCTCTTTGTTTGATGACAACCATGTTTCTTCTTCCTATCTTCAAAGCATTATCGAGCATTTGGACAGTGCAACGAATACCTATTGGGTTGAACCCAACGAGATGACGATAACACTCTTGGACCTATATAGCATTTCTGACTTGTCAATTTTAGGTGTTCCATATGAGGAATGTATTTATGCTGATTAAATATTATTTAGCCGTCGATCAGCAGGACAATAGAGGATATGAGAGTTTGTTTACTCAGCTGGACTCTATCAAAGTATGAGACACTACTACGACCTCTATCAGCAGCAGAGGAGAGGTCATAATTACAGAGGGACTATCTATTTAGATGTTTGGATTGCAAGTTTGTTACATCCGTTAACACTTATTGTATAGTTTGTACGGATTCAGAATCCTTTTAGTAGAATATCACACGATACAAAGAAGTATTCAGATGATCGCTTTGAGCCAAGATCAACAATGCATTGTAACCTATTTCAGTCAGAGTATTTTTCGATGATATGCTTTTGGTGTCTTGCATTGTTACGTGACTCTATTACTTTATTTTTCCTAGCCATAGCAGAGTTTTTCAACCCAACATGCTTTTGATGGCTAGTTTGACAGCGAGTAGAAGAAAAGCCTTGTTAGTCCCTGTAGTTCTTGCGTATATTTATTATAGTTTAGGGTAGATTTATTTTACATACAGTTATGCACAATGTAGCTTGGAGATTCTTTGGCATTTCCTTCATGGATGGATATATGCACATGTTGCAGTACTTTTAACTGCCTAGAGCTACCATGCTACTTTATATAGTGTTATTTTTCTTCCCTGTTCAATTTAGCCAGAGTGACCTCCTCTACAAATAGAGCTCATATTCGGTTATTTTATATTTACACCTCTATAAATGACTAACCATTATAGACTGATCTACGTATCTCCTTGTGGCTCTTTACCTCCACAGTGCTTCTGTGTTTCGTTAGCTGATTCTTAGACTGTGAGGTGCACTCCCACTTTACTTTTCAGGTTAGGCTACATATCGATTACTACATATTTAATTAGCATGAGTCCTAATTGGGTTTGTTACAGACGACACAATTTGATGATACTTAAGGGATATAATTCCAACATGTCAGCGAGATAGTTTAGACTAGTTCAGGCCACTCTTTTAGACGAATTATTAGTTCTTGGGATTGTTGACACGTCAATTGGGTTCTCTTTCATTGTCAGTGCAATTGGAGGCAGTTTCCATTACCTAGGCGTTTCTACTTCGCCTTTGGACAGGTTCTCAGTTCTATATTACTCATATGGATGCTTCGACAGACATTTCGCACAAATGACTGTCTTGGATTCACTACACTTTTTTCTCTTTCTTTGAGATGGGGATTCGAGCATATAACAGACGAATTAGATGATATAGACCGTCTAGGTACCGTTCAATTCCTCATAGTTGTACTTCTATGCATGGAGAGACTTTTAGAGTTGATGATAGAAGAAGGAAGAGGCGTGTTGAGCCTCCTTTCAAACATGATGGCCAAGATATGTGATGTATATAACGTTTGAAAGGAGACTCAACACTCATCTTTCTTTTTCTGTCATCAGGTCTGGAAGTCTCCCAATGCATAGCAATATTTCTCTGAGGCATTGACGGGTACCTAGATGGTCTATGTCCTCTAATCTGTCTGCTATATGCTCAAATCCCCATCTCAAAGCAAGCGGAAAAAATGTGGCGAATCCAAGGCAATCGTAGGTGTGAAATGCCTGTCGGAGCAACCATATGAAGAATATATAGAATTGAGAACATGTTCGAAGGCAAAGTAGAAACGCTTAGGTCAAGGAAGCTGCCTCCAAACACACTGACAGCGAAAGGGAACCTAATTAACGTGTATTAACAATCCCAAGAACAACTGATAATCTGTCTAAAGAAGTGGCCTGAACTAGTCCAAACTGTCTTGCTGCCCTGTTGGGATTATATCTCTCTAGTATCACCGAATCGTGTCGTCTGTAACAAACTTAACCAGGCCACATGCTAATAAAATATGTAGTAATCGGTATGTAGCCTAATCTGGAAAGTAAAGTGGGAGTGTATCTCTCAGTCTGAGAATCAGCTAACGAAACACTATATCACTGTGGAAGTAAAGATCCATAAGGAGATTTTTAGATCATTCTTTAACGGCCAGCCATCTGTTGAGGTGCAAACATAAACAATAGGATTTGAGCTCTGTTTGTAGAGGAGATCGCTCTGGCTAAACTAATCAGGAAAGGAAAACCATGCTCTATAAAATAGCCTAGTAGCTCTAGATAGTTGAAAGCACCAGCAACGTGTCGATCCATGAAGGTAATACTAAGGAAGCTTCACGCTACGTTAAACATGACTGTATGTTGAACAAATCTACCTCAAGATGTGATAAATCTGCGTAAGAAAACTGTAGTGAGTAACGAGACTCTCCTTCCACTCGCTATCAAACTAGCTAACAAAAGTGTGTTGGGTTGGCAAACTCTACTCTGGCTAGGGAAAATAAATTAACTGAGCCATGTAGCAATGAAAGACACCAAAAGCATATCATCTAAAAACCCTCTGATTGAAACATATTGTAATCCATCTGTTGATCTTGGCTTAAAAAGATCCTCTAAATATTGATCTATATCATGTGATCTCTTACTGAAAGGATTCTGAATCCGTGCAAATTCTATAACAAGTGCAAACATATGTAATAAACTTGTTGTCCAAACATCTAAGAGATTGTTCATCTGCAACTACAACCTCTGCTGATAGAGGTCGTAGTAGTGTCTCAAACTTTGATGGAGTCCAGATGAGTAAGCAAACTCTCATCTCCTTTGTTGCCCTACTGGTCGGTGGCTAAACAAATCATAGTCAGCAGGAATACATTCCTCATATGGAACCCCTAAATCGACAAGTCAGAAATGATATATAGGTTTCAGAGTGTAATCGTCATCTCTGTGGATCCAACCCAACATGGATTCGTTGTACTGTCCCAATGCTCGATAATGTTTTGAAGCTAGAAAGAAGAAAGACGGCTGTAATCAAACAATGATATATAAAGGACTTCATATACCCTTATTTGTTTTAGTGCATTCTGATCATCTTAAGTATATAACGAGCCCACCTGACATAGCCAGTCAAAGCTTGAACGGAGCTGCCAAATTTAGGATCGTAATATTGTTCCTCAATCTCATGATGTAGCAGAAGATAGCTAAGTAATTTGATAATAAATATATGTTCTGCAAAGTCAGCTATCGGCTGTAAAATATTCTGATTGCAGTAACTCAATCCTTCAATAATGCGATCCAAAGAAGCTCCATTACTGCGCCGCAATCTAAGTGTAATGATACAGACTATTAGGTCATGACCAACTGACAAGTCTGAATCAAAGTAAGGCATACAATATGATCGGGTAAATAATCAATCATAAATGTCTTGTTCAACTAACATTTCTTTATGTCAATATAATCGATCTGAAATCGAAACTGACAACAAAAATCATATTCATTAATCTCCAGCCAAATTTTTTCTCTAACAGTTCAATTCTGAGCACTGATGAAAATCTCCTCAAAGCAAAATTGTAACTTAAAATACAAAAGAACTATAAAAATTACGTGACTAGCAACTGCAACAAATTATTTGCGTAAAAATCATATAAGAATTTCGTCAGGAGGCAATTTGTTTACTTAATAAAGAAATGAGAAAAAATAGAAAGAAAGCAACCATTGTGTTGTCATGTCTCTTCACGAAACAACACAATCAATCGGAAATTTAACTGATATAAAAAATATATAAAATATAAAGAAAAGGGATATATACACTCGTTTTAATTTTCAAATATGTCTATTTCTTGTTCTTTTTCGTAAATCTTTCGATTCAATCAAGCAAGCCAAAATCTCTCTTAGCTGACGATCCTATACCAAAGCTGCAATACCCCCACCTCCCAAGATCACTCCAATATCCAAGGTTTTCATAGGCTATTTGATATTCTAGGACAAAACATTGTTGAGTTAGTTTTGAAAGATTTCCATGTAAATCTTTATATGTGGAAATACCAAATTGTTGTTTTAAAGAGAGGATAAGTCTGGTCAAAAAAATAATTGGCCCTTTATACACAACCATTGGTACCAAGTAGTTGTAGGACCTTCGAGGTGAAATGAAGCAATGAGAACACGATGACATTCAAGTGTATTATGAAAGTCAATTATTCTTGTGTTTTAAAGATCTAGGTTTCTACATTCGACCCATTAAAACGAGGAAGCTCAATTTTCATGATTTTAAGAAAATAAAAATACGCAGGTGGTGGGGATTGGTGTTGAGAAGGGATTCTGTTAGCCGATCCTAGAATGTTAGCCGCAGAACAGAAATTTTTTATGGGATGAAGTGTAAGGGCGGTTGGTGCATAAATTGTTAAGGCGTTTGTCAATATAATCCATGAAAGCGTGGAATTGTTAGAGGTATGTGTCAATGGATGGAAATTGGAGATCAGTTTGTTGGAGGGATTTTTGGATTTCGAAAAATTGTAATTTTTGGTCGGTTTGCATGGTGCGGAGGGCTTCGGCCAAATTAGCGTTATTCTTGGTGTTAGATTGATGAAGGCTGAGAAAAGTGGTGGCCAGATGGTTCTTGAAAACAAGAACTAGCAACTACAAAAAGAGAAAAAAAAAAAACTAGTAGAATGAAATTGAGAAAACAAGAAATCAGATTAACTATAAAGAAAATAGAGAACCTGATGCAAGCTTGAGATAAAATAGTTGATGCTGATGCGAGTTCAAGTGTAGCTGCTTGTGGAATATTTTAATTGGTTCGTGATGGAAAGTTGCAAGTTCACCTTGTGTTGCTTATAGATGGCTGGTGGAAATATCCCCACCGGAATTTCTTGTGCTAACTGGAAGGCTGCAGACTAGCAAGGCTTGGATGGTGCAGGTATGCGAAAAAATCTGTGGCTGTCGGCTGAGAATCCAGTGGCTGCAGGTAGTGTGGTAGGTGGAAGGTAACTGTTCTTGAAATTCTTGCAGCTGTTTGGAGATTCAAGGATGCAGAAATTAGAAAACTTCAAAAGTTCTGGATGCAGAATTCAGGGCTAGTCTTTGTGGAAGCTATTTGTGATGTGGCTGGTGCTAAAGGGCTGAAAAAAAAAAAAAAGAGGTAGGGATATTGTGGTTAAAGGGAGGTTAGCTTCCGGCAAAGCTAAATGCAGCACTGTTGCTTGCTATAGAGGAAAAGAGGGATGGCAGGTGAAAAATTACGGTGGAAACTGCTGACCTGGCAGGAAGAGGTGGGAATGTGAGTTTAGTGTAATGAGAGCACCATTTGATAAGCTTCTTGAAGAGTCAAGAAAATGAGGCCCCAATAGAGTATGTGTAAACTCGCAAAGAAAGAGAAAGAAGTTGGAGAAGAAAGGGAAACCAAAAAAAATTTATTTCATATCAAGTATTTTACAAATAGAGTGGTATTTATAATATCTAGGTAGATCAACATGTCACTAAAGAACCGATCTACCTAAAACAAATAAAAGAAAGTAAACTAGTGCCATGTGGGCTCATTGAGATAACATTCTTGAATTTGTAATTTATGTTTTCAAAAGTATGTTGTTGTCACTTACGGGTTGTGGAATGTGTTTGTTTTTCTTCTTTGGTAGAATTTCATAGTTGCGGGTTGTTCTACCATGTTTGTAGCCCATACTTTGCATCTGGATTGTACAATTTTTGGATTCAATAAAATATGCTAATGCTATCTACGTATGTTACTACTGGTGGGTCTCTGATCGTGTAACAGTTCAAATTCTTAACTATCGAGATATTGTTCGCTTTGACCTAAGAGCCTCACGATTTTGCCCTGTTGGTGTAACTTCCCAGTATGTCACCCATCCCAGAATTGCTCCGGGATGAGCACGCTTAACTGCGGAGTTTCTTATGAAAATTCTAACCGTTACACCAAAACGCGCCTCGATGTTTAAGAGTTTAGCTTCTTATACTTATGGGGTTTCACAATCTCTCCCGCTTAAGTAACTGACATCGTCATCAATAACATTATCCCAAAATCATTCACCAGGCAGATAGAACTTTAGAGGTGGCCCCTACACGCTCAAGTGGTGGCTCTCATCATGTAGCACTTTGTCCCACATAGGGTTCAAGAGCTGGCTCTCATGACGTAACACTTTGTCTTGTATGACATCTTGTTAACATCTTCCAGTTAGTGTATTGCTTTGATACCATTTGTAACAGTTTAAACTAGTAACTATCGAGATATTGTCGCTTTGGCCTAAGAGCCTCATGGTTTTGCCTTGTTGGTGTAACTTCTAGTAGGTCACCCATCCTATAATTGCTCTGGGATGAGCACGCTTAACTGTTGAGTTTCTTACGAAAATTCTAACCATTACACCAAAAGGCGTCTCGATTTTTAAGATTTTAGCTTCTTATACTTAAGGGATTTCACAATCTCCCCCACTTAACTGATGTCGTCGTCAACATCATTATCCCAGAATCATCCACCAGGCAGATAGGACTCTAGAGGTGACTCCTACAAGCTCAATCATCAAAGAATACGAAGTAGAGAGTTTGAGGAAACATCTCGGCAAGGAAGTAATGCAAATTTAATTTTTAATGGCAATTTTGTTAATTTATACTTGTGTATTGGTAATTGATCGAATTAAAGAAACATATGTATTCCAAATTATTTATTTTGATTAAGGATGTTCTTCTCCATGTTTTATGTATGAATAATTGCTTACATAATTTCAACATATGAGTTCAAAATAAGGGTTGGTATGTTAATCTAAATGTTTTCCTATTTGATAATATTTTGGAAAGATGTCATTTTCCTTGCATATGATATGCATATTGGTTGTATATAAATTATAATATAAATGATTATAAAAACATGCCACAAAACAATTATGACTTGTGAAGAATGAAAAGTTTAATTAATATCCATTTGAGCAAAAGTTTGGCTATAAATCTATATATAACTTATCAATGTAGGTGGGGTAAAAGGGTCCCCATATATTAAACTGCATTGTAAGTGGGGCAAATGGGATCCAAAAGACATGAGACCTACATAGCAGGTGCGGCAAAAAAGACTCCTAAAGAGGCAAAAGTGACCTCTATGTAATTCAATGACGATAATCTTAGGTTTACTTAGACTCCATTGAATATTGATATAAAAGTGTGGTCATATCTTATGTAAACTTCATAAAAAAAGAAATAAAAACTAATGATTGTTATGATTGTTATTATGTTTTATAAGTAAGGGAAAGCTTATTCAATGATGATTTAAATATTTTGATTTATTCTAATTATTATATTTTAACTGTTAAGAAAATTGTAAAGTTTATTGGGACCATAGTTCAACAGTACTTTTCATACTGGTTGTTACAGGAAAATGAAAAGAGAAGGTGAATGCAGAATAAGTAGAAAGTTTTTCTATTTTAGATGCTAATGTTTATTTTGTTTGTGAGTCTACATTGGAGGCACGTAGACAGTTCAGTAATGTATTATTCTTAATTTTATTAGTGGTCATGTAAGTATGTCTTTGTTGAAGTTTTAAGTGTTTAGCTGCTTCCGTTGATGTATCAAATGAAATGTTATTAGATGCTTTATATGAATTTCCAAATAAGGAATTATATCATATGGTTAATCAGAAAAATGTTATATTATGCTTGTTACACTCTACAGTACTGTTAAGGGGTACTATGGGGTGTTACAAAAAAAGTGATATCAGATCAAAGATTTAAGTTTATGAGGATTTAATTACGGAAGCATAAGTAAATTGAGTTGTTTAAAAGAATTAGATTGGATCTTAGGGAATTGTTGCAGTGCCTATGAGAGCGTACTATTTCTAAGTAAGTAATAAGTGTAACTTCATCTAGTTTGTATGAAAACATTTTTAACTTCCATCTAGCTTGTATATAAGTATATGAAAGTAACATCTAATTAAGTGTATAGGATTATATAAATGCATAACTTTTGATGTAGCACATAGAAGATATAATGGCTGAAAGAATACCTGAAAGGGATGAGAATCAGTCATCTTAGCCTATTAGGATCTCTAAGGATTTTGAAAATGTTGCACCAGTAGGAGGCAGTGCACCCAGAGTAGATCATACACCAGTAGGAGGCAATGCATCCAGAGTAGTCATCTTAGCCTATTAGGATCTCTGAGAATCTTGAAATTGTTGCACTGGTAGGAGACAGTGCACCCATAGTACATTATACACTAGTAGAAACTAAGGCTACTAATGTAATGTTAGGGAACTTAATGCAAATGCAAATGATGAGTATGATGATGCAGATGTTGGAAAACATGTAGTCTATGGTTGGAGTTGCAACACTTAGTGTTCCACATGTAATTATACCAGCCACTCCTACAACTATTGGTAGTAGTGTAAATGCTGAGACAAGTGATTCTGTGGGAGAATAGGTAGATAAACATTTAAAGCTCATCCAGTGCCTAAAACCTACATTGTTTAAAGGAGTTAATGCTAGAAGTGCTGAAGTCTGGATCATCAAGATAGAGAAGGTTTTAAATAGAATGATATGCCTTGAGAATCAACGCGTGTCCCTGGCCATCGTTATTTTAGAAGGTGAAGCAGAAAGCTAGTGGAGGGGACAACATCTGGAAAAATTCAAAGGTAGAGCAGAGGATCAAATTACCTGGGAGGAATTTGAGCAAGTCTTCAGAGAGTGTATGTTCCTCCATTAGCATACAAGCAATGTTGGAGAATTTTATAAATCTAAAGCAAGGAGCAAAAATGGTTATTCAGTATGAACCAGAATTTACAGCTTTGTCAAGGTATGCTATAGAACTTATCAACATCCCTGATGAACAATGTTATAAAATTTTGAATGAGCTGAGAGATTCATTGAGACAGCCTTTAATCCCTCTTCGCATAAAGGAATTTTCTAAACTGATTGAAAGTGTTAAACTATTGGAAAATGATATAGTAGTCAAGCATTCATAGGAGAATGAAAGTAGAAAGAGACAAACTGATTTTATGAGTGGATCATCAAAAAGACTGAAATTCCAACATAATCAGTAACAACAGTCTATAAGATTTCCTACAATACCAGGTTGTGCAAATTGTGGAAAGTACTATCCAGGAAGTGTTTGGTGAACTCAGGGAAATGTTATGTGTAGGGGAATCAGGATATATCAAGAAAATTTGTCCAAAGAATGTTCTAGGAGGCAGAGAATTTAAAGATAGTTAGAGAACATATTGAAGGCACGTGAGAGTGCGGTCGAATGCAAAAGTGCAAGAGCCCGGTCAGATAGGCAACGTGCACGAATGGGAGGTGGGAGCCACGCGATTATTTCGTGTGAGAGGGTATTACGACTCTTGTATAGGATCGTCGGCTAAGAGAGATTTCGACTTGCTTGATTGAAGCGGAAGATTGACAAAAAGAACAAGAATTATACATTTTTAAAAATTGGAACAAGCATATATATCCTTCTTTTCATTTCTTGATTTTTTTATATCGGTTCAATTGTCGATTGAGTGTGTTATTTCGTGAAGAGATGCGATGATCGCTTTCTCTCTTTTTTTTTTTTTTTTTTTTATTCGGTCAACAAATTGCCTCCTAACAAAATTCTTGGGTGATTTTCATGTAAGGAATTCGTTGCAATTGCTAGTCATTCTTTCGTTCTCTTAGGTTATAATGTTTTCTTGGAGGAAATCTTCATCAGGTCTCAGAACTGAACCGTTAGAAGATAATATTTGCCTGAAGATTAATGAGTATGATTTTTTGCAATCGGCTTTTATTTCAGATCGATTATATTAACATAGAGAAATGTTTGTTGATCGAGAAATTTATGATGGATTATTTATCTGATCACCTTGTATGTCTTACTTTGATTCAGATTTGATAATTGGTCATAACCCTACATACTGGATCATTTCAATTATATTGCGGTGTAATAATGAAGCTTCTTTGGATCGGATTGTTGAAGGATTGAGTTATGGAGATCAGGATATTTTACAGTCGGCAGCTGATTTTGCAGAGCATACAGGTGTTATCAAGTTACTTAGGTATCTTCTATTATATCATGAGATTGAGGAACAATATTACGATCCTATATTTGGTAGCCTCATTCAAGCTTTCACTGATTAATATCATGTGAGCTAATTATATACTTATGATGCATCAGAAGGTACTGAAGCAAGCAGTGGAATATAAAGCTATTTATATCTCTTTGTTTTATTACAACCGTGTTTCTTCTTCCTGTCTTCAAAGTATTATCGAGCATTGGGATAGTGCAATGAATACCTGTTGGGTTGGATCCAACGAGATGACGATTACACTCTTGGACCTATATAGCATTTTTGGCTTACCAATTTTAGGTGTTTCATATGAGGAATGTATTCATGCTGATTATGATTTATTTAGACGCCGACCAATAGGACAGTAGAGGAGAGTTTTTTTACTTAGTTGGACTCTATCAAAGTTTGAGACACTATTACGACCTCTATCAATAGTGGATGAGAGGTCGTAGTTATAGATGGACTATCTATTTAGATATTTGGATTATGAGTTTGTTACATCTGTCAGCACTTGTTGTAGAGTTTGCACGGATTCAAGATCCTTTCAGTAGGAGATCACATGATACAAAACAGGATTCAGAGGTTCTTTTTAAGGCAGGATCAACATATGGATTGCAACCTATCTCAGTCAGAGGATTTTCATATGATATGTTTTTGGTGTCTTTCATTACTACATGACTCTGTTACTTTATTTTGCCTAGCCATAGCAGAGTATTTCGACCAAACAGTCTTTTGATGGCTAGTTTGACAGTGAGTGGGAGGAAAACCTCGTTAGTCCTTATAGTTCTTAAGCTGATTTATTATAGCTTATGACAGATTTATTCTACATACAGTCATGCTCAGTGTAGCATGGAGATTCCTTAGCATTATCTTCATGAATGGATAAATACACACATTGCTAGTGCTTTCAATTATCTAGAGCTACCATGCTACTTTATATATTGTCATTTTCCTTCTCTGATCAGTTTAGTCAGAGCGACCTCTTCTATAGACAGAGCTCAGATCCGATTGTTTTATGTTTTCACCTCTATAGATGATTGATCTACATATCACCTTGTGTCTCTTTACTTTCACAATGCTTCGGTGTTTTGTTAGTTGATTTTTAGATTGAGAGGTGCACTTCCACTTTACTTTTTTGGTTAGATTACATACCGATTACTACATATTTTACTAGCATAAGGCCTGATTGGATTTGTTTCAGATGACATAATTCGATGATACTTGAGGGATATAATCCCAATAGGCCAGCGAGATAGTTTGGATTGGTTCAAGCCACTCTTTTAGACGAATTACTAGTTCCTGAGATTGTTGACACACGTCAATTGGTTTCCCTTTCGTTGTCAGTGTATTTGGAGGCAGCTTCCATTACCTGGGCATTTCTACTTCGCCTTTGGACACGTTCTCGGTTCTATATTCCTCATATGGATGCTACAACAGACATTTAGCACCAACGATTGTCTTGGATTCGCCCCACTTTTTCTCTTTCTTTGAGATAGGGATTCAAGCATATAGCAGACGGATTAGAGGATACAGATCGTCTAGGTATCATTTAATGCCTCAGAGTTGTACTGCTATGCATAGGGAGACTTTTATAGGTGATGATAGAAGAAGGAAGAGGAGTGTTGAGCCTCCTTTTAGACACAATGGCCAAGGTATGTGATGTATATAACGTCTAAAATGAGGGTCAACACTCTTCTTTCTTTTTCTGTCATCAGCTCTGGAAGTCTCCCAATGCTTAGCAATACATCTCTAAGGCATTGAAGGGTACCTAAATAGTCTATGTCCTCTAATTCATCTATTACATGCTTGAATCCCCATCTCAAAAAAAGCGGATAAAAGTGTGGCGAATTCAAGACAATCGCGGTGTGAAATGCATGTCGAAACAACCATATGAAGAATATTGAACTGAGAATTTGTCCGAAGGCGAAGTAGAAACGCCTAGGTCATGGATGACGCCTCCAAACACACTGACAACGAAAGGGAACCTAGTTGATGTGTATCAACAATCCCAGGAACAACTGGTAATCCGTTTAAAGAAGTGGTATGAACCAGTCCAAACTGTATCGCTGCCCTGTTGGGATTATATCTATCTAGTATCACTGAATCTTGTCATTTGTAATAAACCTAATCAGGCCTCATGCTAATAAAATATATAGTAATCAGTATGTAGCCTAACCTGAAAAGTAAAGTGGGAGTGAACCTCTCAGTCTGAGAATCAGCTAACAAAACACTAACTCACTGTAGAAGTAAAGATCTACAAGGATCATGGTTTAAAATTGCGCAATATGAGGCCCGCCTTTGCGCAATTCCAGTAAAAAACGCTTTGATGCTTACGCCTCGAGTTTTTTTTATGAGGCTTGCGCCTCAACTTGGTTGAGGCCCCCCTTGAGGCCCGCCTCGCCTCATTGGCATGAGGCTTACGCCTCATGCTATATATATTAAAACTTACATAAATCTTGAAGTAAATGCCCGACATTGAACTCTATAGGAGAGGAAGGTGGGAGAGCAGTTCATCATAATGATGATTCAAATGAAGAACCCCTTAGTGATGACAGTGCTGATGACTTATGAGTTCTTATGTGATATGTCATTGCTATTTATTTTTAGAAATTTGAATTATATGTTAATGAAAAGAATACTGGGATTTGGGAAAGATAGAATTTTGAGTTGAACTATATTTCATGTTATCTTATTATTGGGATATTTTGATTTCACTTCATATCTTATGTTTTTTTATGTTTTATATTATTCACTCATTAGTATATAAAAAATTTATCATTTAATGTTT
The DNA here is from genome assembly GCA_016618105.1 of Dendrobium huoshanense. Taxonomy (NCBI): domain Eukaryota; kingdom Viridiplantae; phylum Streptophyta; class Magnoliopsida; order Asparagales; family Orchidaceae; genus Dendrobium; species Dendrobium huoshanense. The sequence goes on from CM028345.1 coordinate 71,919,053, forward strand.
ACGCAATCTTTTGATTTTGAGGCTTACGCCTCAAAACGCCTTGAAGCTTACGCCTCGCCTCACGAATGAAAAACGCCTTAATACCCGAATACGCAATTTTAAACATTGACAAGGATATCTGTAGATCAGTCTGTAATGGTCAGCCATCTGTTGAGATGCAAATATAAACAATCAGATATGAGCTTTGTCTGTAGAGGAGGCCGCTCTGGCTAAACTGATCAGGGAAGGAAAATGACGCTCTATAAAATAGCCTAGTAACTCTAGACAGTTGATAAAAAAAACTCTAGACAGTTGAATGCATCAGCAACGTGCCCATACATGAAGGTAGTATCAAGGAAGCTCCACGATGCACTAAGCACGACCGTATGTAGAACAAATTTGCCCCAAGCTGTGATAAATATGCATAAGAAAACTATAATGAGTAACTAGACTCTCCTTTCACTCACTATTAAAATAGCCAACAAAAGTATGTTGGGTTAGAAAACTGCTCTGGCTAGGAAAATAAATTAACAGAGTCACGTAGCAATAAAATACACCAAAAGCATATCATCTGAAAATCCTCTGACTGAAATAAGTTGTAATCCATTTGTTGATCCTATCTCAAAAAGATCCTCCAAATATTGCTCTATATCATGTGATCTCTTGCTGAAAGGATTCTGAATCCGTGCAAACTTTACAATAAGTGTTGACGGATGTAACAAACTCGCAATCCAAACATCTAAAGAGATAGTCCCTATGCAACTACAACCTCTGTTGATAGAGGTCGTTTTAGTGCCTCAAACTTTGGTGAAGTTCAGATGAGTAAACAAACTCTCATCTCCTCTGCTGCCCTGCTGGTTGGCAGCTAAATAAATCATAGTCAGCATGAATACATTATTCATATGGAATACCTAAAATCGACAAGATAGAAATAATATATAGGTTTTAGAGTGTAATCGTCATCTCGTTGGGTCCAACCCAACATGAATTCGTTGTATTGTCCCAATGCTCGATAATGTCTTGAAGCTAGGAAGAAAAAAAAATAATTGTAATCAAACAATGAGATATAAATAGTTTCATATACCCTTGCTTGCTTTAGTGCCTTCTGATCATCATAAGTGTATAACGAGCCCACCTGAGATAGCCAATCAAAGCTTGAACGGGGCTACCAAATATAGTATCGTAATGTTGTTCCTCAATCTCAAGATCTAGCAGAAGATAACTAAGTAATATGATAACATCTATATATTTTGCAAAGTCAGCTATCAGCTGTAAAATATCCTAATCGCTGTAACTCAATCTTTCAACAATGCGATTCAAAGAAGCTCCGTTACTGCGCCGCAATCTAAGTGTAATGATCCAGTCTATAGGGATGACCACCTGACAAGTCTGAATCAAAGTAAGGCATACAAGGTGATCGGGTAAATAATCAATCATAAATGTCTCGATCAACTAATATTTCTCTATATCAATATAATCGATCTGAAATCAAAGCTAACAACAAAAATCATATTCATTAATCTCAAGCCAAATATTTTTCTCTAAGGGTTCAGTTCTGAGCACTGATGAGGATCTCCTCAAAGAAAACATTATAACTTGAAATAACAAAAGAATTATAAAAATCACGTAACTAGCAACTGCACCATTTCTGCTACACTTCTCTTCATCCCTGGCCACCAAAAGTATTCCTTCAAATATTGGTACATCTTGTTACTACCTGGGTGAATGGTATAACTTGAATAGTGAGCTTCTTGAAGAATGTCCTTCCTTAAGTCTCCAACATCAGGGATGCAAATTCTGCCTCTATACCATAGTAGATTATCCTCATCAAGCTCAAACTCTTCCACATGACCTACCTTCACCATATTTAAGATTTTCTCAAATTCTGCATCTTGTGGCAAAGCTTCCCTTATCCTGTCTTTTAATGTGGACTGAATGATCATCTGATTTAAGGCCACAAGCTCTACATTATTGGGCTGAACTACAGAAATCTCCAACTTCTCCAAATCTCTTATCAACTCATATTGTTATGTAATCATCCAACTGGCACTACTTGAAGTCTTCCTGCTTAAGGCATTTATACTACATTTACTTTGCCTGGATGATATTAGATATCCAAATCATAGTCCTTGATAAGCTCCAACCATCTTCTCTGCCTCAAATTCAACTCTTTCTATGTGAAGATATATTTCAAACTTTGATGATCAGTAAAAAATTCGCACTTCACCCCATACAAGTAATGTCTCCAAATCTTTAGGGAAAAGACCACTGCAGCTAACTCCAAATCATGGGTTGGATAGATTCTTTCATGGTTCTTCAGTTGCCTAGAAGCATAAGCAACAACCCTTCCATTTTGCATCAGTACACAACCCAACCTTTTTTATGAGGCATAACTATAAAGTTGAAATCCATCTATCCCTGAAGGAATAGTAAGCACTGGAGCCGTCATCAAACACTATTTCAATCTTTGAAAAGCCTCTTCACATTGATCTGACCATTCAAATTTCACTGCCTTTTGGCTCAATCTAGATAATGGCATTGCTATCCGTGAAAATCCCTCAATAAATCTTCTGTAGTAACCAGCTAAACCCAAAAAGCTCCTTATCTCCGTCACGGTAGCTGGTCGAGGTCAATCTGATATAGCTTGTATTTTGTGCTGATCCACAAAAATCTCCCCATTACTGATCACATGCCCCAGAAAATTCACTCTTCATCCAAAATTCACATTTAGAGAACTTTGCATACAGTTCATTTTCTTTCAATGCATGTAACACCATACTTAAGTGATTTGCATGTATCTCTTCATTTGGGGAATAAACCAGAATATCATTTATGAATACTATCACGAATAGATCCATAAATGGCTTAAAGATTCTATTCATGAGGTCCATAAACACTGCAGGGGCATTTGTAAGATCGAATGGCATCACCACAAATTCGTAATGTCTATATCTAGTATTGAATGCTGTCTTTGCTATGTCCTCTTCTCTGATCTTAAGCTGATAGTATCATGATCTCAAGTCTATCTTGGAAAACATAAAGGCACCCTCCAACTGATCAAACAAATCATCAATTTTTGGAAGAGGGTATTTATGTTTTATAGTCAGCTTGTTCAATTCTCTGTAGTCTATACAAAGCCTTAAACTTTCATCATTCTTCTTCAAAAAAAGCACAGGAGCACCCCAAGGATTAGGCCTGATGAATCCCTTATTAAGCAATTCTTGCAATTGATCTTTCAACTCCTTCAACTCTTTTATCGCCATCCGATAAGGGGCTTTAGCAACCGGGTCTGCTCCACTAACCAGCTCAATAGTAAAATCAATCTCCGTGCTTGGAGGCAAGCAAGGTAAATCATCTGCAAACACTTCTGGATATTCTTGCACAACAGGTATTTCCTCTAATCTCTTCTCTTCTTTCTTCTCCTCAACATAGGCTAAAAAGCCTTCATAACCCTTTTTCAACAATTTGTATGCCCCTAAGGATGAGACTATCATGAAAGTTATACCTCTTTCCCCTATGAATTTAAATTCTTTCTCCCATGGCATACAAAATTTAAGTTATTTTTTATTACAATCTATGGTCACAAAGTGGCAAGACAACCAATCCATACCTAGGATTATATCAAACTCTGCTAATGGCAATATAATAAGATCCGCTTCTAAGTTCTTGTCACCAATAGTCAACTCCACATGACACTTCCGATTAGTTTTCATATGTGTTCCATTTGGCATCAACACTGACAATGGCTTCATCATAAGTGTGGAAGATAAGTGGGTAGATGATGTGAATCAATATAGGAATTGCGTTCGGAAATTAAAATAAAGATTATTCAAAGCGTGTCATAACAAATTTTAACTACCAACAAAAGTAAAGGGTTAAATCGTTCAAAGTAGTTAATTTGCTTAGGCGAAGATGTGCTTTGAGTTAACCAAACCAATCTTATCATTCGAAGATAAAGGGAAAACTTAAATGCTCATAACAAAAATTCCACAATTAATAATAAAGAAGTTCACCTTGAGTACCCTTTCTCTCTCTCTCGTTCACTCTTGGGTTTTAGCGGAGAAGAAAGAACCATGCGAGGATGAAGAGCACCACTACGATGAAGGCGACGACAGACTTTGTTGCCGGAAAGGTATTCACTGGAGACGGTGGTGGCGGATGGCGTCCGATGATCGTCCAAGTGTAACCACGAAATTGTCGGTCGAAAATACTTGCGAGGATCGGGACGACTCGCTCCAAGTACTCTTTGATTGTGGCGTCATCTTCAAATCCTACGTCGAAGCAAGGAGAGCGTAGGATATCGATGCTCCCGTCGGCGTGGAAAACTAACCCCCACTCAAGCTCCGGATCCGCCATTCAACATCGAGGAAGGGCGGGGAGATGACAAGGGAAAGGGGTGGCCGTGAACTAGAGAAGATTAAGAAAAATTCTGATTTTGAATTTCAGATTTCTCTTTGTTGGGAGGGAAAGATTAATTGCAATAAAAACCTCCCAAAATTTGAATTAGGAGGGGCGGGTATTAGGGAGAATTAAGAAGGGGAATTAATGGGTGCTTATGTGGCAAGTAGAGAGAGGAAGGCTAGGTGGAAGGGGCCGGCCAAGCAAGGAGAAAGAGAGGGGAAATTTGATTAATTTGTGGACCCCACTGATTTAATTAAAATCTGAAGTTTAATTTCATATTTTAATTGATTAGGGAAGTTTCGCATAGGGAGGGAGGGAAAATTCGAATTCAAATTCAAGTAATTAATCCTAATCAATTGCCTACTAATTTGATGAGCCAAATTAGGAAGGCATTAACTAGAATTTGATGGCTGAATTCAAATGTTTTCCCTGCACAGAAACTGGCGGGATTAGCCAAGGGGGAAGAGGATTGCCGGCTGAGTGGAGGGGGCGGGTTGGTGCTGGGATTCGGCGGCTTGTCCAGCTTGCGGCAAGAGGGGGACGGGAGGGGAGGATGGCGGGATTGGGGCTTGGGTTTGAGTCGGCTGCAGGGACGTGAAAGGGGAGAGGGCAGGTCGGGTGGATGTGGATTTGCTGGCCCTGCTGCAAGGGGAGAAAGGGGCGGGTGTAGTGGGGAGGTGGTGGAGAAGGAAGAAAACAACAAATCAAAATAAAAAGCCAAGAGCTCACCAAGGTGGCTGTTGGGTATTTCGGAATGGAGCCTCTCCTAGGCCTCCTCTCTTTCTCTCAAGCTCTCAAGCATGAAGACAAAGGAAAATCTCATAATTTTATTAATCAAGTATTAACCTCATACAACAAGAAGAGACCTTTTTATAAAGGTCTCAAAGCATGAAAAGAAAAAGGACTCATATCCCCCTTGGGCTACAATAAACACTACGCCTACATAAGGGCGAAATCGTCACTAGTACATGAAATAAAAGATACACAAAATAAAATAACATAAAACAACATGATAACATCAAAAATATAAACTCCCGATCGTAGCCGTCGATCTATGATTCCTTCGCCGATAAACCTGCCTAAAATGTCTGTTGATGACCTCATCAGTAGATCTAATAAACTCTTCTGAAACGAATGAGTGTGATGCTCCAGTATCAAATAACACTCTAACAGGTTTGTTATACACAAAGATTGTCCCTGATAACATATATAACATAACATTCATTGCATTCTTATAATATAGGAAATTCAACGACATAATTAAATCTCATACATGTGACTACATCAGGAGAATCCTTAGCCTCTTGTGGTGACAATCAATAAACTCTTGGTTGAACCGGTGGATGAGCTTGGCCTTATGATAGGGTAGATCCAGTAGACTCTACAGTTCTTGGCCTGGTAGCTATCCTTTGAGGAAGAGTGTTACCTGTTCTGGCCTCAGTAGTAGGTTTTTATCCTAAGAGAGGACAAGATTTGCCATATGCCCTAGTTGATGACACCAGTAGCATGTATTAGTGCTAGAGAGGCACTCTCTCTTATGAGTTCTCCCACACTTATTGCATACAGCTGTAGAACTGCTACTCTCTGAATTGTTGGATTTAAGCTTCTTCCAATGGGGTTGTCCTGACTGAAAGGACTGAGTAGCCTTTGATCTATCCTCATTCTTTCTCTTCTGGAAATCTCTCCTCCTCTGAGTACTCTGTAAATCTAGCTCAATCCTTCGTGCTCTCTCAACTAAAGTAGAGTAATCTTCAATACCCAAAGGAACCAATGGCTATCTAATGCTATCCCTCAAGCCACAAAGGAAGCAGTGGCATTTCTTTTCTGTATTAGGAATTAAATGAGAGGCATACCTAGAAAGCATGGTGAATTCAGCCTCATATTGCGTAATGGTTATGTCACCCTGCACCAGTCTCATAAATTTGTCTTACATTGACCTCCTAACAGTCATCGGTGCATACCAATCTCTAAACACCTTAACAAACTCATCCCATGTTACTTGGCTGCTAGGTCTTCCTCCAAAAGTTTCTTCTAATTGACTTCTCCACCATCTTTCTGCTTCCCCATTGAAAGCATATGCAGCTAAGGTAACCCTTCTATCCTGAGGGCATAGCATTTCTTCCAATATCTTCTCAACCTTCATCAACCAATCCTCCGCCTCTATGGGTCCACCTCCTACGAATGATGGAGGCTTCATATCTTGAAATAACTTTAAATTCTTGTCCATCACAGTGCTTCCACTGCCTCCTGCTCGAGTCTGAGTACTCTTTATCATCTGTGTCATAGCCGCCATCATTTGTGTGAAAGAATCCAAGGTAGCATTAATGCTACTGCTTTGAGGCTCCACTAATGATGGCAAATCTCTTCTGACCTCTCCAGTATTGCCATCATTCGCATCAGGTTCAGGTTCCTCAGCCCTGAGACATAAAGCAACAAAGAAATCTAAGCAATCTATAGCACATGCATCCTATACCTATTCTAACTTATAGGATCATCATATTGGCTCTTTCATATTGATCAGCATGTTAAAACAAATTTGCTCTTATACCACTCTTGTCACGATCGGGCCCGATAAGCTCGCATAGGCGAGGCGGTAACAGAGGTCGGACAGGATGAAATAAGCCTTCATAGCATAACATCAAAAGATCTAACATAAACCAAACATTTTCCACTATATAATGAAAGAGTCATTAAAGTAAATCAAAGTAAAACTTCCATTTTTCATTCACCTTTCAAAAGAAACATATACATAAATATTTCTTCCAAAAAAAGGGATCCAAACAAATCTAACTCTCTCAAAAAAAATTTACATACATCCATCTATAATCAAAATAACAAAACTCAAAAGAAACTGCCGCCCGTTGTCTCCCTACAACGGTAAGTGCGTAGTGGTTGATCTGCCACTATCTAATCGCAGGATCTCTTGAAAATTTCACACAATATGGATGAGTCATAACTCAATAGGCAAATGCTTTTTCAATTAAATTTAGAGAAAACAGGGCGAGTGAAATAACATGTATGTTAATACTTTGTGTAGGAACATTAAACAAATCATAAAGATTAAGTAACATGCCTCTAGGTCGACCATTAAGTCTCTTTCTTCAGTTAAGCTTGCAACCAATCACTTTACACAATACATGAATTGTTTTCATAAATCATAAGATGTTTTATATGCATATAATGTAATATATATCTTATAATCACCCGTCTCGGAAGTATCTTTTGTATTGATCAGTTACATTTTATTTGGCCAAACCCTTCACCATTTGGTTCAAAAGAACCCATTTACCATTTAGCTCAAAAAAGCCTCTTTACCATTGACTCAAAGAGCTCCTTTACCAAAGATACCTCTGCATCAACATGCACATACATTCATTCTTTAATTATTCATAAAAAGATTCTTATTCATGCATATGGTCAATTGTCTTCTGATAGCATGAGGAAAGAAATGAGCTAAGTATATTCTTTATTCATCACTTTAAAAAGAAATAAGTGCATTATATGCTATCACATAAGAGATGTACTTGAAATATAAGATAACACATGAGTAAGAACTTATGTATGATATTAAGTATAAGCTCAATTATCTCTAAACCATTTCCAAATGAGTTCATATAATTAGCCAACCATAGAAACATGTATATGATATTTAGAGCATAATAAGATATAAAAACAGTACGATTGGAAGAATGCTAAAAATTTTCACAACAGTATAAAAATACTATGGTGGAAAGAATTGAAATTTTCTTCTAAATTTAAAAGTGTCACATTTATCTACCTCAATACAATATGCTCCGCCAATTATCCTTACGAACTCTTCCTTTCCACGCGTTCAATATCTAAATGAAACACACGCATCAAGTAAAAATAACTAATCATACATAAATTCTCTAAACCCTTATGCTATGGTAATGAAGGACCCCTCCCTAATTCATGTTCATGCTTCCCATCTAAACCCTTAAATCCTATTTTATTTTTTTATAGAAGAGTCACATTCCTAAATTTCTATTTAAGCACACACCATTCACTACACTCAATTAGCATTTTAAAATTAAATTTTATTTTCAAAATTTTTAAATACAAAAAATAGGAAAATTGGTTTTTGATGTAAGAGTCCTAAATTTGCTTCTAAAAGTCTTCCTGGAACCTAATGGAAACCTTCAAGCTCAAAAATTCTATGATTAGAGAAAAACCCGTAATTTCAAAACCTAAAATTTCTTCACAAAAAATACATTATTTCTTTTATGGGACTTCTAATGTTATTTAAAAACTATCCTACAAAACCAATTTGAAAGAAAAGAAAATTTGAGGAAACCCTAATTTTTTTGAAATCCACATTTTTTGGGAAAACATTTCATTCTTAGGTTTAAAAACATCCCTTAACTCTTCCCTCAACTTATCTCAAAGGAAAATTTAGTTTTCTCAAAACCGTAATTTCCTTCCCTTAATGAAAACTCAAGGAAAAAGAAGGGAAACACTTGCAAACCACTTACCTTAACATTCTCTTAGATTTCTCCTTCAATCCTCCTCGAAATCGCCGCCGGAAACCACCTCCAAAAGCTTTGGTTCCGCCTCCTACCCGACGCCCCCCTTTCTCTCGCTCGGTTCGACCGCAAGACGGAATAGGGGACCGAAATATTTCTTTCCCTCTATTTAGAGTGGGAGCTTCATTCCATTTGCCTAAAGTCCAAACTACCATCACTTAAATCATTTGTGTTTTAACACTCCTTAAGGGCATTATAGGCATTTTCGAACTTACGCGAATTCTAATTCTTAAATTATGTGAAATTACATATGGGTTCTATATATCGTTTCGCTCAGAATTTTGCGCTCTATTTTATAAAATTATTTACGTCGAATTCCGACGACTTTGAAAAATTTACTTAAAACTCGTCGTGACGCATCGAAAAGCGTGCGAGGTCTAAACTGGCTTTTATGTAGGTTTTACACTTGACATCCAATACTGTCCATGCAAGGCTAATGTAGTGGACTGATACATTAATCAGAAAGTCTAGAGCATAATTGAATTGTATGTTGACTATAAAAGAATGATTAATTAAAGAAATGGAAGCTTTACAATTGAAAGTCAGAATGCTGGGAGATTAAGATTCAATTAGCCTTAATTAGATGATAGTTTATCCTTCTTTAGAAGAAAGTATCACTGAAGCTCAGAAGTCTAGTACAAAATATCATAAAATCATTGAGCAGTGGCAATGAGGAAAAAGAATGGATATCAGTGTTGATGAACATGGAAAAATCAAGAGCAATATGCATTTGTGGATACCAAATGAGTCATAATTTATTCAGGAAATTCTATATGAAGCACATAATTCAGGTTATTTAATCCACCCTGGAAGCACAAAGATGTATAAGGATTTAAAGACTTTGTTTTGGTGGATCAGGAATGAAAAGAGATATAGCAGATTATGTGGCTAAGTGTGAAAATTGTCAAGTTGTTAAAGCTGAATATTAGAAATCCAATGGAATGTTACAATCGCTACCAATTCCAGAATGTAAGTGAGAAGAATAGCCTTGAATTTTGTTACAGGATTTCCTTGATCAAGGCAAGGGCATGATTATATATGGGTTGTGATTGACAAACTAACAAAGTCAGCCCATTTTCTACCTATCTGTCAGACTGATTCAGTGGAGAAGTTGGCTAGGTTATTTGTAAAGGAAATCATCATATTGCATGAAATTCCTAAGGCTATTGTATTATATAGAGATGGACATTTTAGGTCTAAATTATGGAAGAGTACACATGAAACTTTGGGTACAAAGTTGAAGTTCAGTACGGCCTTTCATCCACAGACATATGGCCAATCATAAATATTGATTCAAGTGCCGGAAGATTTGTTAAGTTGTGTATTATGAATTTTGGAGGCAGCTGGAAAGATCATATTCTACTAATAGAATTCACCTATAACATTAGCTACCAATCAAGCATCAAGATAGCTCCATATGAAGCTTTATATGATAGAAAATGCAGAATTTCCTTAGGTTGGTTTGAAGTTGAGGAAAGACAAATTTTGGGTCCATAGTTAGTGCATCAAGCTACTAAAAATGTCAGATTAATTAGAGACATATTAAAAGTAGCTCAAGACCGTCAGCAAAAATATTATGATCCCAAGCATAAAATGATAGAATTTGAAGTGAGAGATTTTCTATTATTGAAGGTGGGACCAATGAATGGTATTGCTAGATTTGACCAAAGTGAAAAACTCAATCCTAGATATATTGGTCCTTTTGAAATAATTGAAAGAGTGGGATAAGTTGCTTATAAATTAGCATTACCTGCAGACATGTATTAATGTACACAATATTTTTCATGTATCATTACTCAGAAAATGGATTACAAATGAAAGTCAAAGGATTTCTCAGAATGACATTGAACTTCATAAGGATTTGACTTATATTGAATAACCTGAATTGATATTAGAAATAGATGTTCATAAATTAAGAAGCAGAATAATTCCTTATGGGAAAGTAAAATGGAAGCACACGTCAGTGAAGGATGTTATATGGGAAAAGTAGACATAGGCTTGAGACAGAAATTCCCTCATTTATTTGAAAATGTATGAAAAGTTGTATTTCGGGGACGAAATTCTAATGAGGGAAGACTGTAATACCCAAACAGGTGAGTTAGATTAATTATCTTTAATAAATTTATGTTAAATAAAATGGTTAAGTAATAGTAAATAAAATTTTATGTATCTATATTCCTGAGAAGGTGTTACAAAGGCATGTGAGGGTGTGATAGCAGTTATGTGAGTGGGCAGTTATTCTAAAAAAAAAAAAATTTCTTATATGCTCTGTAACGCAAGCCAACTGATTGGAATTAGGTGTTTTAATAGGATGAGAATGAAAGTAGTTATGTAAGTGTATGGCCCCTCTCTCATTTCTCCTTTTGTTTGGATTATGCAAGCGAACAGAGATGTTTTCTCTGTTTTGTTTTATGCAAAGCCAATTGAGGGAGTTCAGCACTGTGTTCTTCACTGTCTTCGGCACAGTGCTTCGGCGAATAGCGGCATAGGCATGATTGTATGGTTCGGCTATTGTATAGGAAGATTTCAGCACTGTTGGCTAGAGGGAATTCTATGAAAGCAGTGAAATTCAAATTACTGTGCAGTGAAGTGCGAGTGAGAAAAATTCTATGAAATACAAAATTTAGGTAAGTAAACTTGCAATTAAATGTAAAAAGATTTGGATGTAATTAATAAGGAACTGTGTGATGAATTGTAGTTGATGTAAGTGCAAACTAATTGAAGAAACAGTGAAGGAAAATTAAGAGAGAAAGTTTAGAGGAATATTTGGTCACAGAAGATGACAATGTATCGTCATTTTTGCAAGCATAAAATCATCACCTCAAGGAAGAATATTGCATAAATGGTTCATTAAATGACGATCGCTGTCATTGAGAGAACTTGAGTGGTCCAAACTTCCAGGCCGATTTGCACGGTAGCCCGGCATGTCAAGGATATCAGAGGCTGTTGGCACTTTCCTCGCACTATGGAAACTTCTAAGGGTCATGTTGATGTCCTCCCAGTTCTGTTCAGAAGCCCACATCAGCTTGCAATTTCATCCTGACTAAAAATAGCACTAGTAAATCTGAAGTATAGAAGTTCCTATGGTAGTCCAGAGTTGGATTTGCTACACATCAGGACTATGAAAGAGCATTAGTATTCAAGGACATGCCCTCCCCCCACTGATATTTATCTTTTTTGCATCAGAAGTGAGGGCTAAGTTATAATAGTCACCTTCATATTTTCCATGATTAGCCCTTTCACATGTACTCCATACCTCCATGGTGCAAACGGAGTTATTTACTGGGTGCATATTAATCCTGATGCTTTCTATCATACTTGTTTACTCATGTAACTAATCATGTTCAAAAGCTTTTGTGAAGCTCGGACTTTGGGTGTTTGGCAGCATCCACTTTGTAGGGCTTTATTTTACATGAATTCTTTTAACAGCAAACCAAAACAGCAATATAGTACTGTGTTATCTACAATAGAAGCGATGCTCACAATTTTTTCTGAAGTAGTCATTTTGTTCTTTATCAATGCATCAGGCTTGTTGTGTGATAGAAAATTCCCCCTCAAACTTAAGGGAAAATTCTATACGATGGTGGTGAGACAATGTTTTATGGTGCCGAATGTTGGCCATTAAAAATGAAGCATAATACTAAGTTAAGTGTTGCAGAGATGAGGATGTTCAGGTGGATGAGTGGCTTGACCCTTAGAGATAGGATACGAAATGAGCATATATGTGAAAAGGTTGGAGTAGCTCTAGTGAAAGATACGAATAGAGAGTCGCCTCAGATGGTTTGGTCGCATAAAACGGCGGCCTTCCGATGACCCAGTTAGGAAAGTAGAGGTATTAGATTTGACTTATGTTAAAAAAAGTAGAGGTAGACCTAAAAAGACTTGTTAAAAAAATTTTGAAATGATCTTTCTTTATTAGATATAAACGAGAATTTGACTCTTAACATGACACAGTAGAGAAAAGGATCCATGTAGCCGACCCACGTAGTGGGACAAAGGCTTCAGTTTAACAGTAATTATGAGTTTTTCGTTTCATATGTCTTCCCTTTTGCAGGTATACGGTTTTTTCATTTGGATTAATGGTTACTCCATTGTCAGCAATTTGTACGTTGACATTGCAGGTATGGAGTTTACAATATTATTATTACCGTGTGTTTACTTTAAAAGCCTTGGCTGCTGCACATGATAAAAGTTTTGAAGCTCAAGGTTATGTCGTTTAACCTGCCTATTTTTAATATGAACAATAAGATAATTACAAATATGTTGGTAATGTTTAGCACGTCAAACTAAGGCTTCGTTTGGAATAGCTTTCTTACTATTTTTTAAAGCAGCTTTTTAGTATAAAAATGTTTAAAAATTTATACTAAAAAACTTCTTTAAGAAGTAATAAGAAAGTTGTCCCAAATGAAGCCTAAGAGTTGTATTGATCTGGTAATCCGGATTACCATATTCCTTACACAGTTTTACTTGCTTGCAGAAGTTTGTACTGCCAAATATTTTCACATTTTTCTTGATGGTTGTGTTAGGAGTCCTGGCTTTTCTTGCAGAGGTATGCTTGGCTTTACATTGCTCCAATTTGAATATATAGTCATCCCTTTTTTTTTTTCTTTTGTTGACAGCTCTCAACAATTTAGGCCCTCCATTTGTGTATATATTATGTTGCAGATATCCCTAGCTCGTGGACTACAACTTGAGAAGATCTGCAAAGTCACTAATATGATATACGTACAGGTCCGCTTCTCCACCATCTTTCTTAAGATAAAAATGGATATTGGCAAATTATTAGGACGTCTTTTGAGTAGATACTTGAAATTTTTAAGTATTTAGGAAATCCTTAAAATCTGATGAATTTAGGTGCAGTTCTTGGATAATTTGGTATTGAAAGGTTTTAGATAGAGAACACCACAACATGAGGATTGGGGCAGTTGATTTATGTTTTCCATTCGTAAAAGTTGTTGTCCTAAGTTCCTAAAATAGGGGTGTAAGTGATCCAAGCCAGCTCGAGATCGACTCATTTTTTCGCTCGTGAGCTGAGCTTATCGAGCTCACAAGTCGAGCTCGAGCTCATAGTAAATGAGCTTGAGTTCAAACTTGATGAGACTCGGCTCGTGAGCTCGCAAGCCAGCTAGAATAATTATTAATAATTTTAAATAATTTTATTTTATTTATTTAATTTAAATATTTTTAAATCCCGCCTAAATTTAACATTCCAATGAGGCTTGTGAGCCGGTTCGAGCTCGTTTACAGTGGGATAAGTTCTAGTTTATGGTTTAGGGTTTTGAGCCCAACTCGAGCTCAAGATCGAGTTCAAGCCGACTATATATATATCTGATGAGCCGAGCTCGATAAAGTCACTATTCGACTCGACTCGTTTACACCCCTATCTTGAAATACATTATCATCACATCTACCAAAAAGAAACTTTAATTTATGTTTCCAATTTCATAGAAATGCTAATTTAGTTATCACTGCACAACTTGCACCAGGTGAAGTTCACCTATGAAGTTATCTAATAAATCAAAGCTTGTAAACAACTAATATGTATTTTTTTCTAGGTAATTTTTTCCCTAGCCTGGAGCGTGTCATACCTGGGAGCTCCAGTTTCTTTTAATAAGCTCATTGGTTGTTTGCTTATATTGGGATCCATCTGCTGCACATTGTATTTTGGACCTGAAAGGGAACCAAACAATGATAGCTAAATCAGATTTTTGTTAAGTTGTGAAGAACTAGTATTCTTTGTTGTAATTAATTTTTTCCCATCTCCATACATCAGTTTTCATATCATTTTTGCCACAATTTTTTTATTGTGGGTCCTAAAAACTTTTATTATAAACCTGTCAATTTGTTGTAAAGAGAGAAAAATTTAGGAAAGAAATTAGACGAGTGCTGAAGTATTGCTTTCCTTTTGATCTGCAATTAGAAACTTGTGCTTCATGTTATCCTTTTATGAATGTAGGCTACGGGTGTAAATGAGTCAAGTCTGACTTGTGAGTCGACTCAGGCTCAGCATGGTAAATTGCTCATGGGTCTAGCTCGATGAGCTAATGAGCCAAATTTGAGTCAATCCCGACTGGATTCGTTAGCTTGCGAGCTAATTTGTTTAAAAAATATTAATATAAAATATAAAATATATTGGGATTTAGAATTTTAAGTATGAAGTTGTTGAAAATATTTGAAAATTATATCTCATTTTCTTGTATAAGTTATTTTTTGTTATTTTCTTATAATTTCACATTTTTTTTATCATTTTATTATAAAATTGGTTAAATCATAATTATTTTTTTTCATAATAAATAAATCGGTGACAGGCCGAACCCGTTGAATAAAAAGAAATATTGGTTAGTTTATGACAATTTTAATCCCTATGTGAATTGCAACATATGACATTTGTAAATTTTCTTCTTATATTTATCATAAGGGTGTCACTATTGAACATGACCGGAAAACTCGACTCGAACCCGACCCAAAAATTTCGGGTTTGTGTTGACCCGAACCAGTTGGATTCGGGTTAAGGTTTTTGACCTGTTTGCAAACTTCGGTCAGGTTCGGGATGACCTTAAAACCCGGTAATGACCCGTTGCCGGCCCTGACCAGGCCTGATTGAAGTTGCCCAAGTCTGCGTGTCGCTTCGCGAGTCACGTGTCGTTTTGCATGTCGCCATCGCGCGTCCCGTCTACCTGTCGTGCAGCTGCCCGGTTGCCCACGCGGTATTGCCCGCCTCGCCGCTGCCGCCGGCCCACCGCGCCGCTGCCGCCTGCTCGCCGCACTGCGACGGCTGTGAACTCGTGCCAGTGTCGCCACTACCCACTTGTAGTGGATAACGAGTTGTGTCGGGTTGACCCGAACCAGAAGCGGGCCGGGTTCGGGTCCAGGAAATCGACCCATTTGCAAAAATGGGTCGGGTTCGGGTTGACCCGAATGGTGTCGAGTCAGTTCCTGGTTCGACCCGTAACCCAAAATTGACACCCCTAATTTATCATTGGGATTGTATAGGGAATTGTAGAGAGTATTTTTACTCATTTTTTTTAGAAAAATTAGTAACATATTAATATATCGAAATCAAACTCAGTAGCATGAAATTGCAAAGCAAATTTCATTTGCATTTCCACCAGATTTCAACCAAATGGAGCCCAACTATTAAAATATATTAAATTAAAGAATATCCTTTATATTAGTCTTTATTATAGTGGAGTTATTGAACAGGTTGTTTTATTGCAGGAAATGTAGGCTTCGTTTGGGACGGCTTTTTTATTGCTTTCTAAAACGGAGTTTTAATACAAATTTTTTTATTTTTGTACTAAAACTCCGTTTTAGAAAGCAATAAAAAAGCCGTCCCAAACGAAGCCGTAGTATAGCTTGAGATATTAGTGTTTTCTAATGTCAATTGCATGATATGTGATATGAATACATATGTAAAAAAAAAAAAGAGGATTCACATATTACAAGCACCAAATAATTGAATTACATTTTTTTTTTAATCTAGAAATAAGCAATATTAGAACTAGAATATAAATGCTGATGAAAAGAAACAATAAGAGTTTTGAAGCATAAAATTAGCAAGAAATTTCAATTTTATTTTTCATATATTGGTTGTTTGAATCAATAACACTTATGATTTTTTTGGTTGTTTGAATCTTTTTTGAATCAATAACAAAAAAGAGGATCATTATTTTTCCTACTTTTTATTGATTTTTGTGTTAAAATGTAACTTTATAAAGCAAGAAAGCCATCCCAAATGAAACCTTAATAAGTTAATATCAAATAATGGAGATAAAAGTAGAACAAATAAAAGAAATTAAAGATAAAATTAGACATGTTTTGCTCATTCAATGAGATTATTGGCATGACTTCAATCTCCGTTTACTTTGGGTTAACTTTTAATTAAATGAGTGATTCTTTTGCAATACAAGTGCAACAATAAACTCTAGAAACTAAAATAAAGTCTTCATTTGAAACAGTTTTTTTATTTTTTTTAAAATAATTTTTTATTATAAAATTCTTAATTCAAGAAATTTTTGTGCTAGAAAAATAATTTAGAAAGCAGCAAAAAAATTGTTACAAATGAAGCCATAGCCTTTATTGACCATTAACATATAAATTTTCTAATTATCTCAATGGTATGCTCTTAAACATAGAATTAACAAATAAAATGAACCAAATAAACAACCGAGTTGAAGGATACTTTCGATGCAAATAAAACATACAAATTTTCATCATGTTGTGGGTTTCGAAAATTAGCGCCCCAGCCTCTCCATGGCCCCTCTCTATTTTGTGTTGGCAAGGAGGATTTTAACAAGTTTAGAGCCAAATTTTCAAAAGGTAGATTGGGTTTTATTAAATAAGACATTACCCTGAGATTTCACCCTCATTTTATGAGGACTTTATGATCTGTGTTCAGGTTTCCTATAGGCATAAGCCCCTATAGTTAATTACCCCTCTCGATAGTGAGAGAACTTTTGATTAAGGCTAGTCATCAAATAGATACATAATATCTGATGTATAGTAGCAGTAGGTTTTGTTGTTTAAAATTTAAATTTATATCATCGTGCACACTTAAATTAGATGGTGGGGGAATGATGATGAACCCAATCAAGATCATATGGTTTTATCATCTTGGGTTATCATGGTCTCTAATCTACTTAGTCATAGGAGGTAGTCAACCCAACCTGACCGAAGGATCCTTATCGACAGCCGTGGGTTGCTTTGTTCAAGGGTACCTTGACCCTGCGCAGCATCCTCGGACATGTCACATATGTATACTCGTCACACTCGTCGAGGCCCGTGTGAGTATTTACTTTTGCATGCATTTCTATGGTGACTATTTGCACGTAATACAGGGTATATATATAACCTAAATACGTGTTCGCATATACACTTATATATTCACCATACATGCTAACATATTTACATGTGTACTTATATAGTTAAATGTATGCATAAATGTTAACATTTTGTATTTGCATAATGCTTGATTGTGCTTTCATGATATGTTGATATGTTGTGTAGTAGCTTAATGCATGAACATAGTGTATGATGTATTTACATCTTGCACGATATATTAATATATATAGTATAGTGGCATGCTGCATTAACGTAGTGTATAGTTTTTTTGTATTATATGTATGTATAATACATCCATACATTACCTATTTGCATGCATAATATATTTGCATGGAGATTCGGCACTTTCATGTAGTGCATGATGTATTTGCAAGGTAACGTAGCACACTACTGCTACACAGTATATTTTATATGTTGGATAATATGCTTGTATGAAGTGTTTTGTATTTACTAACATATGCACGATGTGAATGCATTAGTGTGTATTTCAATGCATTGGGATATTTTTGCAATATTCAAATATGCTTAATTGTGCAAGCGATCATCATTTAGAAGATGCTCGAGTTTCCTTAAGGGGCCTGTAAATGTTGTTTAGCTCATTTCATCTTATGTTTGCTTGTGTGAATGTTGTGAATCTGGTGGCATTGTTTAGCTCATTTCATCTTCTGTGTGTTATTATTTTCTCTAAATTTTGCTCGTGGGAGTATATCTTTGCCTACAAATGTGTTGTACAATGCATCAAACACTACAGGAAAAACGTCATTTTCCGGCGGACATTTTCGTCGGAAAATGGCCAAAATCCGTCAGAAAATTACATTTTCGACGGAATTTTTTTCGTCGGTTTCACGCGCGTCGAAAAAGGACTTCCGGCGCAAAATAATTCGCAGGAAACATTTTCGTCGTATTTTCGGCAAATTTTCTGCTGGAAAATATTTCCGTCGAATTTTTAATGCGCCGGAACGTCAAGAAACAAAAAAAATCAGTTACAGCCAACCGGCCCGCTGCTTCAGGACCCCATCCGCCCGCGGTGGACATAGCGCTCACCGCTGAAGCCACGGCCAGCTTTGCTCGCCTGCGCAAACCTCACCTCGCTCGAGCCGCCCCAGCCTGCCTTGCCCGATAGCGTGAACCGTGGGCCAGGCTGTCCGCGTGAACCATGGACACACACGCCTTCGGTGGGGTTTGAACCCCGCCCCTAGCCTCTCCACACGCAGAAGTGCCGCGTCATCTGCCATCTAGTCAAGAAACCAAAACCTGTTAAATACGATACTTTTTTTTTATTTAAGTTATTACGTGTTATTTAAGAAACCAAAAATTGTTAATTAACCTATTACGTATTATTTAAGAAACCAAAAACTGTTAATTAAAAATGTGTAACTTAATTTAACAAAATAAGTAATTTCAAAATTTTATTATAATTTAAGTTTAAATTTAAATCATTTGTTATTAATAATTAGATTATAATTTATTTTATTATAATTTAACTTATTAAATTCAATAATTTGAGTTAGTAAATTCAATAATTTAAGTTATATTTTTAAATAAAAAATATTTAATTTAAATAATTTAATTTGACAATAAGTTATTAAAATAAAACTTAATTTTTTAATTTCCATCGGAAATTCCGCCGGAAATGCCTTAGGAAAAAATTCGTCGGAAAACCAGTAAAAAATTATGTCGGAAATTCATTGAAAAAATTCCGTCGGAAAGCCACCGAAAAATCCGCCGGAATTTGTGACGAATTTATTTCCGCCGGAAATTCTGTCGGAAATGAGCTGTTTTCCTGTAGTGAAAAGTCTTCCACCGTTCATTTATAAATGAGCTAATATATTCAGCGTAATGACCCGACATCAGCAATTTCCTATTTTTGTTTATTAGTAATCTACAGTCTTCACTAGAAACTCTGTGTTTCTACTTGCAGGTGAGACGTAGCACAACATTGTGCTATGGGTCGCTTATTGCTTCTTGTCGATGAGTGGTCATATTATATGAGCTTTCTTGAACTTGTTTGTAGGTTGTCAGCGAACATCTAGAAATCACCAGTTTAGCGAATGATTAGACTGTTATGTACATGACAAATCTCCTGTAATGGCTCGTAAATGCTTGTATTTGTCACAGGTTTTCTACTTTTGACAGTATGTAGTATGTTACGTTCATTGCAATCTTCTTATTCATATTTATATAAGATATATTAGGCATGTTATTAAGATATTAATTTAATAATTATATAGAATAACTGGATGGCATGTGTATATTCATATTTGAATTTACTACATTGATTTGATTTCAATAGTTTTTACTGATATTTTGATTTGATACTTTATCCGATTTTTGTATTGATTGACATTACATATACGATGTTGTCTTTATAGATATGACACTTGTACTAATTTACTGCTTTACTAGCTTCATATCGTAATACTTTACTGTTTATAGATTATACTAATATTGTATGTGAACTTTACTATTTTTCACATATTTAATAATCTTATGAATGTAACTACTATGATTTGACTGTTAACATACATATTTCTCCTTTTTCATGCTTTGAATTATGTTATAGATTTTGGTGACATATTTATTTTTTAGCTCATTATATATAGTTAAATGATTTCAGGTCACGGCAATAGTATGAGACTGGTTAGGATTCTTCAAGTTCTAATTTTTTTTATAGTTGTTTTTTATACTCATGACAGAGTAGTTATGATATAATTGTGTAGATCCTAAGTAGTGTACATGACTTTTGAGAAATAAATTATAAAATCTATTTTTATTGTTTATTACTTATTGATGATATTAGATAGCTCTAGATAGTTTAAGGTACATTATTTTATATATGTAATTCATTGCATAATTGAATCACATGTGATAGCATGAATTGCATGATTATATAATTTTTGATGAGTTTTTATTTGAGTTTGATTATATTTGAGTTTTAAATGTACGAGTTTGATTTATATTGATTTTGTGCCTGAATTTTTAAGGGAAATGTCGGGGATGACATTTTCTTAAGGTGGGTTGATTGTAATAGCCTGTATTTATTTTGATCTAAGTAAATATTATTTATGGACTCAATATAACTTCAAATCACAAATTGTCTTCTCCATAGCATTTTTATTATAGTATTTTATCTACACGAATGTTGTTTTGTAATTTTTGGGATGCTAGTGATCACTACAGGAAAACCCGGTATTACCGGCGGATAAAATCCTGCCGATAAGATGTGAAGAATTTTGGGACCGTCGATAAGTTGTTCATTTTACAAACTAATTTCACCATTTTTAAATAAAATGACTTGTTTTATTGATATTTTTATATAATTTTTGAAGCCCAAAAAGAATTTTTATGAAGTTTTATACTAAAAATTTGATTAAATTAATTATATAATATTAAATTATTATTTTAATTAAAATAATCTAAGTCACTAAGAGTTATTAAAAGTTTTTTAAAATACTTTTTCCCTATTGATTTCTGCAATAGAGAGCTCTTTAGGAAAATAAAAAATAAAAGAGAAGAGAGTGAAAGGAAAACCTAGGATTTGGAAGGTCGTAGAACATTTTTTCGTCAATCAGCCTAGTTAGGAAATTTACTCGCCTCGTTGTAAGGAACATTTATCTTATTTTTTATTTCAAAGATTTTATATTTTTGATATTTTTTTAGATCAAATTTGTGTTTCTATTAGTGAAAAACGAGAGTAATTTTGTATCGGTAAAACTTTCACCGTGTAACTTATTATATGTTATATATATTGAGATTATAAATAATTTGAGTATTTATTTGAGATTTTTCATCGGATAATTTTGCCTACTCAAAAATTTTAATTTTACATCTAAAATAGTGATTTAATTCAACTAAAGCTTCAGAATATTATTTTATGCAATATTTAAAATTTTGATTAAATTATGAAAATGTGAATTTTTTTTATTATGATTTTTATTGTCTACCATTATGACATTTTGATAATTAAGTTAATTTATATTTTATTTGCTACAATGTATTAGAAAAGAATATGAATATGTTATTAAGCTTATTATTATATTATTATGATAATAATGTGTGTAAAAAATAATTAAAGATTGGTTAACCCATTGGTTAGAGACTGATTGGCATATACAAGATGGTGGGCCGACGGGATTTCCTTTAAATATAATGGTTTGATATTATCCTCTAGTGATTGACGTGATAAATTGATTGGGAGTTATAAGGAGATGATTATTATGTCGATGGGAAAAAATTGAAATCTCTGTTTATTGAGCCAACAGTTTATTGACATTGATTTAATACTAAAAAATATCGTGATATTCAGAATTATTACTTGTTTAGTGTGACTATTGAAATGCATATTCTTGATGTATTATTCTTATTAATGTACATATTTATTATTACTGTATGAATTTATTATTATTTCCTTATTCTACTACTCATGCCACTGGATTATTATTGTTACCGATTTAGATATTAATACTAAGAATTTAATATATAAGATATATGGAGTATGTGATTAATATATTGATTTATTATTGGTTTATAATAATTTGATAGTATATGTACATTCCTATATGAATTTACTATATTGATTTGATTTCAACAATCTTTACTAATGTTTTGATTCAATGCTTTATCTGATTTCTATACTTATTAGTATTATGAATACGATGATTGCTTTATAGATTTTACACTCATACTTGTTTACTACTTTACTGGCTTTTGTATCATAGTGTTTTACTGTTTATAGCTTATATTACTATCACATGTGAAATTTTATTATTTCTACACTGATTCAATAATCACATGATTGCAATTACTATGATTTGATTGTTGACATGCTTTTTGCTCCTTTGTCATACTTTGAATTCATTTATAGGTTTTGGTGACCTATTAGGCTTTTTAACTCATTATATGTGGTTAAATAATTTTATGTCAGGGTAGGGGAGTAGGAGTGTGAGGATAATCAGGATTTTTCATGTTTTATTTCTTTTTTATTTTAGTTATTCTTTTATACTCATGATAAAGTAGTTATGATATGATTGTGTAGATACTGAGTAGTGTACGTAACTTTTGAAAAAATGAATTATATACTCTATTTTTGTTGTTTATTACTAATATATGACATTCGATAGTTCTGGTTATTATTTATTAAAAGATAAAAGAATAATTCTTTCAAATTAGATTCTAGGACATCACAATTTGTATTAGAGCAAAATTATTGGAATAATTGATTATTATCAGAGCTGTAGGAATTGATTAAGAGTTTGGTAGAATTGATAGTTTAGGGTGCATTGTTTTACATACATAATTCATTATAAAATTGAATAAGATATGATAGAATTAACTACATGGCTGTATGATTTTTGATGAGTTTTTATTTAAGTTTGATTAGATTTGAGTTTTAATTGTACGAGTTTGATTTATATTGATTTTGTGCCAAATTTTTATGGGAAATTTCGGGGATGATATTTTCTTAAGGTAGGTAGATTGTAACAACCTTTTTTTTTTACCAAAGAAAATATTTTTTTATGAAGTCAATAAAACTCTGAATCATAAATTGTCTTCACTATAGCATTGTATTAGAGTATTTTACTTACACGTATTCTTTTGTAATTTTTGGGCGCTAGTGAAAATCCTTAAGAAATTAACACATGTCGGTACAAGTGAGGATTTTGGGACCGTTAGATGTCCGTTTTGCAAACTGATTTTGCCAATATTTTGTAAATAAAATAATTTGTTTTATAAATAAAATATTTATATTTTTCTATAATGTTTTAAGCCCCAAAAGAATTTTTATGAATTTTATACTTAAAAAATTGATTAAATTAATTATATAATCTTAAATTATTATTTTAATTAAAATATCTTAAGTCACGAAGAGTTATTAAATCTTTTTAAAATCATTTTTCCTTATTTATTTTGGCAACTCATAGCTCTCCTGAGTCTATGTATCTTTTACTTTCACGTCCAACCACATCCTTGGTCTTGTGACATACCTTGGGTTTAATAGTTCAGAGCTGACATACTAGGAGACATTATGTTGTAAAGCATAGTTTCATATAAGGCGGTTAAAGTCCCTCTCCATTGTACATACCAAAGTTTCTCTATCATAGTTACATGAGAGAGTAAGACGGGATCGAGTTGTAGTTGATGGTGCATATGACTAGTTTGATAAGAGCACTGAAGCTCTTATGAGGCACCACCAGAGTTCCTCTAACATGTCTAGTGAGATAGAGTATTTATCCTCTTATGTGAAGAACCTCTAAAAGGACATCAAGGGAGTGATGTCTCGAAAGATTGACATTTGATAGGGGCTAGATCGGCGGGATCACATTAATAGGAGAGAGTAGCAACTAAATTAGATGTAGCATCAGGAAATTTTGGATACTTAGGATGCACTAACCCAATATATAGAAGAACTAGGCACTGGTAAGACTGAGTATCAGAAGTTGATTGAGATCATCGTGTAGTTGAGGGATCTACAGAATCGTCTCCTCTAAAAATATTTCTCCCTTTTCTTTATGTGATGTACTTAGCTACCTCCGTTCTTGATTAAATTTTATTCGGGATGCTCTTCATGATGATATATATTTATTTATAATGAATTTTTTCTTCATTCTTCTCTCCCTTTATTGCATTTTAGTGGTATTAGTAATTTTACATGAGATTTTAATTTTTTATTTAGGGATCTCAGCATGATGCTGACCTAAATAAATACTTAAAATACCTCCTATCTTTGAGAAAACTTATGAGTGTCAGTTAGAGTTCCTCCGAGCTTTATAAGCTCACTAATTAGCAGCACTTTAATGCCTCAGATTTTCTGCAACTACATTCTTCTCGGTTATGTCCTCTTCTTTCTATGGTTTTTAGGTTCTACTTAATGTTTATCTTCTTTTTGCATTTTGACGCTTCACTATCTTATGTAGGTCTCTGGAGGAGTAAAATGCCAGCCAACTAGCTACTACATGAGACTTCAACGCAAGTACACTTTATGTTAGTTGGCATTATATTTTTTTTTTCTTTTCTTTCTTTAATTTTACCAGTACTATTATTTTCATAGGATTCATGTGGATGAGGTTACTAGTTATGTAGCTATTTTATGGGACTTCAGCTCATGTACTCTTTCTCTCTCTTTTATAGCTTTATTATTTTCTTCCTTTCTTCGTGTTGCTTTATCTATATCATATTGTTCTATACAAGTTTTAGGAGGAGAGGGACACCAATCAGTCAGCGACTACATGAGACCTCAATTCTGATGCACCCTTTTAATAGCTCTCATAAGAATCTCTCTTTCTTCTTGTTGATTTATCGATACCCTTGTTGCTTTGCACAGGTTCCAGAAGGAACAAGACATTGGCTGGTTAGCTACTATGGGGGGCCTACATTCAGATACACCTTTTTATTACTTTACATACACCGTGTATAGTTCATTTTCTTTCTTTCTGTTTATGTTTCTATTCCTTTGTGCAGGTCCCAGAAGTGTATAATATCAAGTTTTTGGAAGTAGTAAAGAAAGGTTGTCTACTTCCTCTGCATGCATAAATTTAGGAGATAGACCTCAATCCATTATGAAGGATAATGTATTCTTTTTTTAGATAGTGCAAGCTTGTAAAATAATGGAAATTATAAATTTATATATAAATTTTGAACTAATAAAATAAAATAATGTTATAATTTCAACTATTCATGAGTTCGTTTACTGCTCTTGTGACTCATATGATTATGGTGTCATGACTTTAGACACTTGTTAGAGTCAGCAATTATACTCTCTTCACAGCTTTAGCTTGAGTTCTGAGGCTTTAGTTAATTTTTTCTTGTGTAATGTGTGATGGACATTGGTGAAGGATTACCTAAATTCTTTAATGACTTGCCAGGAGATTTGCATACCTTCTGCCATTTGCATCTTACTTTGGTGGGCTTGACGAAGGAGTATATACTGGTGATCTAAACCCTTTAGATTTATATTAGGTCTGTGGTGAGAGATCATCAGTCCAAAGCTTTGTTCAGAGCATATTTAATGATGACAAAAATCCTCTTGGTTCAACCTTAAGCTTTATGAGAACTCCAGGATAATTTCTTCGGTCCTTTTTTCATGATTTGGCAGACTTGTTGAAAAACATTCCTTCAATCCTTGCTTTCTGCTTTATGGATTTATTGAAGGATTTATAGATTTTGGGTTCAATTTGTAGTTCTAAATATAGGTAATACTCTGACCATTAATCATTCGAGAAGAGTCTAATCTAATTTACTTGAACTTATTAGATTATGTGAGTTAGGATTTTATAGCTCTTGTTATCCGACTATTGGGGGTTCCCCAACTATGACATTTATTATGGCATATTGAGTAAAAGGAGTTGTTAGAGACTCATCCATATTTTGGCTTGTTGAGCCTGGCCTTATAATACTCACGCTCAGGCTTTAGACTTGAGCTATGGAGAAATATGCTCCCCAAGCTTGATTTGTTGAAGTTTGCAAATTTAAAATCTTCCTTTGTGGTTTAGGATCTTAGAGTTTACACTCATTTAGTAATTATTTTGATTAAGAATTATTCCTTAGAGTGTAACCTCAATTCCTTGATCAATGAGGATAATTTTTTGGACAACGACTACTAGAACTTGTCGGGTAAGATGAGCCTTATGCTTCTAACTGTCCTTACTATCAAGTTGATGAAATGTGGGTCCCTTCACTATGACCTTTCTTATGACTTATTGAGTAGATGGAACTACCAGCCATTCATCTGTATTTGGGCTTGTTGAATACGGTTTTATACACCTATTTGAACCTTAGCTTTGAGTTGTATAAGAACTTGTACTTATTTGGCTTGATTTGCTGGAGTGTATAGTCATAAAAATCATCTTTCATGACTCTCAGAGTTTTGGTATGTTGAAGAAGGCAATGTCTTGAATTTTGAAGAATTTATGCATATACAAATCATAAAGAATATTATCATATTCCCTTATTTGAAAAGATAATTGTATTTTATAATTTTAAATATTTATTTGGAGATCTCGGTGAGATGCATGATATCACCCAAATAAATATTTAAAATATCCCATGTCTTGTGGGGGAGGGTCATGAAAATTTTGTATTTTAGCTATTACAGATAACTTTAAGTATATAATTTCCTTGGTTGAACTTCATGTGTGATATTTCTTCAGATATCGACCATTAATCGGTGGAATGAGCATCTGACTATTGAGATTGATTAGTTGATAAGCTCCTCCCTAGTACACCTTGATGATGATAGGACCTTCCGTGTTAGACTCAAATTTGCCTATAATTTTTTTATATTAGAAGATTGGTCTTCTCAATACCAATACTAATTCTCCTTCTTGAAAAGCTTATTGACTCATCATCTGATCTAAGGATCTGGCCATCATTGCTCGATGGATCTTTAAATTTTATTAAGCTTGTAGTATGATTTCATATAGTGCATCAAGATTTTTCATTCTAAGGCAAGAATTTTATTCCTAAGTGATATCATACTGGATGGCTACCCGAAGTGAAGGTAATTCAATCTCTAGTAGCAACACTGCCTCAACCCCAATCGTCAATACGTAAGGAGTGGCCTTGACTGACATCTTATAAGTAGTACGATATGCCCATAATACTTCTACCATCTTATCATGTCATTCTTTTTTATTTTTAGTAAAGATCTTCAGTAATATTACTAATATTCTATTAAAGGACTCTATTAGGCCATTTATTTTTGGGTTGTATATAGATGAATATCGCCAATCAATTTTGTACTAATCCATAAATTTATAAGTCTTAGTACTTGTGAATGATGTACAGCTGTATGATATTATACAGTATGGTACACCAAATTTATAAATAATATTATGGGTAAAGAAGTTGATCACTTACTTAGAGGTGACTTCCTTAAATGGGGCCATCTCTACTCACTTAGAAAAGTAGTCAATCGCTACTAATATGAAGAGGGGTATAACATATGACGGTGGATCAATCGAGCCGATCATATCAGTGCTCCAACATTCAAATAGTCAGGGTGCCATTATAGGGTGAAACGAGTTTGGCAGTTGATGTATAAAATATTTGACACTCGTGACATCTCTTGGCATTATCAATGCAATCCTTCACCAGTTGTAAGTAGTAACCCATTCTCTTGATCTTGACCATCATTTTAGTGCCTAATTGGTCTGCGCCACAAAGTCCTTCATGAACCTCTACGACCACCTTATCGACTTTTTTGGTCCATAAATAGTTTAGCTACATTTGGTCAAAAGCTCTTCGATACATTTTGTTATTGACAAACATGTATTACAACACTCTTTTCATATTTACACAATTAGCCATTTGTTTGCTGGTAGTTTCCTTCCAATGAAATAGTCAATGAATGACTATCTCCAATCAACTTATTCTTTAACATTTAGGCATTACCACCATGATTCTAAGGCTACACTAGATTTGAGCCTTATTCTGACTACTTTTTATTCTTTTGCTAGTTTTTTAGAGTGATTTGTTGAGGAGGTTAAGAATCTACCGGTGTTACATCCTACTGGCTTATATTTGGTAACCCTATGCTTGTAGAAATTATAAAATGGGTGGCTCTAAGACCTAATGAGTGCGAACTTCAATCAATATAGGTTCTTTGTTCAAACTGGTCATTTCCTTAGCTCAGGCTTGCTACTGTGAGCTCAAGGAACTCAAGCTAATTTAATGGTTAGAATTTGCTTCATAAGCTCAAGGACCCGACAGTGATAGTAACTCAATCTTGCTAATCTTATAGACGCCTAGTACTTAATTTATGACAAGCTAAAAATTGTGAAAAACTTGACGGTTCTGAATCCCGACTAAAATAGCAATCTCAAACCCACTACTAGAGCTTCATACTCATATTCATTATTAGTCCCTGTTGCAATCCAAGATCCCTAGCTTATTATTTTAATGATAATAAATATTATTGATTGAAATTCTATTTCTCTTAGCATATGCATCACATATTATTTTTTATGTGATACTAATATTTCAAGTACATCATACACTGATCAAGAATGATCAAGGTTTAGGTTTGGATTGAATAAGATGTTATTTGAAAGAGCCTGTACTTTTAATTTTTTTTTTTATTTCATATTTCTTGAGCCTAGCTATATAAGGGTGCATACTAAATTGGCAACATGCACACGCACAAAAAAGGGAGTGAGAAAAGTGAGCTGAAATTTTTTGAACTAACCACACCATATGATTATAATCGTACTATAAGATCAGTTATATAAAACATTAGTTTAACAACTAATTTATAATTAATGCTTATGAACCAGTCATACTATACAATCCTAATCATACAATATTATTCATTTTCATTAGGAAAGCCTAGCTCCTAGATGATTTACGTAAGTATTTTTAAAATCAATTGTTAACTGATCGTATTGTACAATCCTATTCGTATTATAAAATATTTGAAATATTACTTAAATTAATCCCAGTGATCAATCAATCAAATCAAGGTTTAATAAATATGTCTAATCGTACTATACGATATAGATCATAAAGTAGACTAATAAAGATGAAATTTGATTGTACTAGGCAAAACTTTGATTTTTTTATACTGGTCGTATAGTACAATGTTGATTGTACTGCACAAACCCTTGCCACTTGAACTAAATTTACAGTATGATGTTGATCATACTATACAAACCCTTGATGTTTGAAATAAATATACAATACGATGTAAATCATAATGAAAATTGACTGAGATTGTTTTCAATCATCTTGGTAATCTTCATGTATGAACAAAAGAAAATTGAACTAATCATATCATATGAATTTTTTATCATATTGTATGATAAGTACACAAAATTTGAACATTTCATCTAAACAACTATTCCATCGTACTAGATGAACCCCTCTTTTTAACTAATCGTACTATACATACAGTGACTGATTAATTGAAAACTTAGGGTTTTTTAAAGCCTTATACTTAAGAAATTAAATCTTATCTCAATAGAGGATTTTGCCTATTGAAGGAACTCTGAGGGAGAATTATTGATAGAGCTCTTAGTCTTGGAGAGGGAGAACATGAGGCTATATATGAGGGAGGAGTGTGAGGGTTTTTGTATGGTATCTCCAAGCAAGCTTGCACCTTGCTTCCTCCAGTGATCTGGATGAATTATTGGAGTTTCTCTTGGGAGAGAAGCTTCAAGGTCAAGAGTTGTGGTTACTCTACATTCATTAGGAGGGTGAAAAAGATTGAAGGTTCTCTGCCTTCACCAGAAGGGTGAAAAAGGATTGAATAATCTATGCCTTCACTAGGAGGGTGAAAATGGATTGAAGGTTCTATGTTATTACCAGGAGCGTGAGAAAGATTTCAAAGGTTCGTTGCCATCACTAGGAGGGTAACATAGCTTTTTGTTCTCTATTTCATCGTGTTTGGTGGAAGTGATTTATAAGGGCTTATCGACCTTATTGTGGGGGCTAAAGGAGAGTCATTATAATGTTTGTGCAGTACTTAGAGAGGACTCCAAGGAGTGGACGTAGGTTAAGGTTGACCGAACCACTGTAAAATTCTTATGTGTTCTTTCTAGTTTTTCTACTCTTTTATTTTCTACATTTTAAATTTCTTACAAAAGTTTAATTTTCATTTCAAATTACATTTGAATTACTAATTTTTCTTGGTTATATATAATTAGTATATATATATATATATATATATATATATATATATATATATATATATATATATATATATATATATATATATATATATATATATATATATATATATATATATATATATATATATATATATATATATATTCCTCTTAATTTATTTGTGTTATAAAACTTTGAAAAAAAATCAAGTTTTTTTAATTTGCTTTCACTTGTGTTAGTCACTTAACTAGAATTTTTCATAAATTATGATATTGGTTAAAATAAAAAAATTGTTTTAGTATTTTTTAAAAATTACCAATTCACCCCCTCTTGGTGCGCCTAGGGATAGTTCAACGATATCTTACATCTTCTTCTGAATTTTCAAGTGGTCTCAGAGTGGGTCTTAGAATTCATAATTTTAAAATTCCTAAGTAAAGATCTTATGGAGCATTTTGGTAATAAAAATATTACGGATGGTTATTCTATAACCCATCCACCTCTGTTTGAATTTTTTTTAATTTTTGAAAATTTTGCATGTCTACATTTATACAATCTATTGATTTTAGAATTTAACACATGATTCAAAATGGTTATTCACTTCCATCACCTATAGTTAATGTAGTCAAAATTGATGTCCCATTTACTAAATGGAGTAATGAGGATAAAGAGCTTGCTCAATTAAATGTAAAATGCTTGAATTATTTTTTCATGAATTAAAATTTAAGGACTATATGAGAGTGTATATATGTACTACGAGGAAGGAAATATGGGATGGTGTGTGCATCAAATTTGAGAGAACTAGTGAAGTAAAGTAGTCTAGGCTGAATATTTTACTACATAACTATAAACTATTTTGCATGAAACATAGCGAGATAATATCTAAAATGTACTCTATATTCACTCAGATAGTGACATCCTTGCATGCATAACATAGAGAACTTTCTAATTCAAAAAAGGTTAGCAAAATTCTATGTTGCCTATCTATTTCTTATGATGTTAAGGTCACAATAATTTTTGAATCAAAAGACATGAATGTGTATTCTACTTATAACTTACTTGACTCACTCATTGCCTACGAGCAAGGCTTGAGTCAGAGATTACTTGATGTAAGTGACAAGAAAAAGGAGAAGATTGTGGCTTTGAAAGCTAATGACTCAGACAGTGACAGCTCATAATTGATGAGGATGATAATATTGTACTGATGACTCGACAGTTCAAAAAACTTTCTAAAAAGAAAGAAGAACCATCATTAGCAATGAAATAAAGGTAAAACCAGTAAAAATTTTAAAACATCATCTAATACAATTTATTTTATATGTAGGAAACCAAGCCACTTGTGAACTGAATGCACAAATTTTAAACTCACCTAGTCAAGGAGAAGGGCAAAGAGAATGAAAGCTTAAAAAGGGGAAGCAACAGGCACAAAAGGTTGTTTGGGCTGACTCTACTTCAAAATCATCTAAACAAGAAGTACATGAGGAGGTAATTAATCTATGTCTATTGGCTAATTAAAGTCTTTACCAGTCAGATCAACATGAGGTATGTCAGCTATCTTATAATAAACTTTTTATTACATATAAAAAAATTCATGATTAATATATGAAGCTAAAAAAGATGTACGCTAACTTAAACACTGATTTTTCTACTTTATAAAAAGAGTATGATAGCCTAATAGTTGAACAATCTGTTTTAGATAGAAATCACATGTCTTTACTCGATGAGTTTGATGCATTAAATAAGAAGCATGTTGACCTAATTAATGCACATGAATCCTTGAAATCAAAACATCTTGAGTTAAAAGATTTACACAAATAGTTAGAAGCATTTGCAACTGAACTATATCATAATGAGCATGCATTGAAATTGGAAGTTATAGGTCTCGAAAGTTTAAATGAGTGCAAAAAATTCATGCACTTCAACATTATAAATCACCACCTATATTGACACAATGGTATAACCTCACATCACTACATGCATCACATACCCTTAGGAAGAGGCACAACCCCCAACATTAACTAGTAAATTTGTTCCCTAGGGTTAGGTATCATTCTTGTGGCATGGTAGGTCATATAGCCTGAACTTGCATAATACACCATATGGCACATTTAGTATGGAGGCCTAAATAACTTGCACCACAGCATAGCATGCATGCAGGTCATTCATAAAAACATAAGGTATAACCCAAACTTATTTGAGTTCCCAAATCTAACCTTTTATTGACTTTGTAGGAGTGCTCTTACAAAAGGACTAGTAAGAGCATGTGATATCTGGACAGCGAATACTCAATGCACATAACTAGATATATGAAGCAGTTCATCACACTATAGGTCGGATTAGGAGGCAAGGTTATACTAGGAGATAACACCACAAAAAAATGGTGGGCTCGGGTATAATTAAAAACTTAAAGAATTTTATCATTGAGAATGTTTTACTTATAGATAGTATAAAACATAATCAACTTAGTATTAGTCAGTTGTGTGATAAAAGATTTGACATTAAATTTTATCCACAAAATACATGATTAGTTTGAATGAAAATTTGGTTCTAAAAGAAAAAAGAGTTAACAATATGTATATGCTTGATATGAATTACATTGAATACACTAATTCTTTATGTTTGACAACCACAGTTGATGAATCCTGACTATGGCATACCAGACTATGTCATGCAAGTATGAAGACCCTTAGGATGATTACTTAGAAAGTCTTCATTAGAGGTATGCCGAAGTTAAATTTTACTAAGGACCACCTATATGATGTATGTCAACTAGGAAATCAAATTAAGTCTTCATTTTATTCAATCAAGGACATCATCACCTCTAAGCCACTAGAAATTCTTCATAAGGATATGTTTGGATATGTTAGTATAGCAAGCCAAGGAGGAAATCATATGGATTTGTGATTATTGATTATTACTCTAGATTCACCTAGGTTAGATTCTTAGCATGCTCAACAGAAAGAATCATTTAAAGAATTTAGAACCTGCTCCACCTGGATATAGAGAAACTAGGATGTGAGATCTCAATTATTCATTGTGATTATGGTAGAGAGTTTAAAAATGATAAGTTTGAATACTTTTAACAAGAGGTGGGGATAGAACAAAACTTTTCTGCCACTAGGGCCCCTTAGTAGAATGGAATAGCTGAAAGAAAGAATAGGAATTTAGTAGAAGCAGCTAGGGTCACATTAATTGTGTATTCTCTCCCTAGATATGTTTTGGTAGAAGTAGAAAATACTACTTGTTATGCGCTGAAAAGGGTCATTGTTAGATCCAAGTTAAATAAGATACCCTATGAACTCCTTAATGGTAGGACACCCAATCTTTCTCACTTAAATGTTTTTTGTTGTAAATGATTTATCCTGATTAATGGAAAATCATCTCTAGGAAAGTTTGATCCCAATTCTGATGAAGTATTCTTCTTAGGATATTCATCTGTAGGTAAAGCTTATCGGATCTAGTAGTAGAAAAGTCTACCCATATCGTGTTTGATGAATCAGATAAATCTTTTAAGCCTAGGTTAGAAGAAGAAGGAGTAGAGGTCACCCAAGGGTTAAAATCCATTAACCTAGGAGATAGAACAGAACCTCAAGAGCCTTTTCCTAAAGAATAAAAATACTCATCTAATCACCCTAGAAAACAAGTAATCCTAGGAGATCCATCTGTAGGTGTTAAAATTAGGCATGGACTTTAAAAGGTGGTTAGTCATTATATTTTCATCTCCATGGTAGAACCAACCAATATAGATCAAGCCCTAATCGATGAATTCTAAATCCTATCTATGCATGAAGAATTAAATCAATTTTGGTAGGAATAATGTATAGGAACTGGTTAGCAAACCTAAGGACCATAGTGTTACAGGAACTAAGTGGGTTTTTAAGTATAAAATAAATGCATCTTTGATAGTGATTATGAATAAGGCTAGATTAGCAGCTTAGGGGTTCAATAAGAATGAAGGAATTAATTTTAAGGAGATCTTTTCCATTGTAGCTAGGTTAGAATTCATTATAGTACTATTAGCCTTTACTTATTTTAGAGAATTCAAGTTATATCAGATAGATGTTATGAGTGTCTTCCTAAATTAGGTTATTAAGGAAGGTGTATATGTTCAGTAACCCCTAGGTTTTGAGAATTCTCAATTTCTTAATAATATATTAAAATTAGAAAAGGTATTATATAGATTAAAACAAGTACCTAGAGCTTGGTATAATAGACTGAGTACATTCCTCTTAGATAGAGCATTTATTAAGGATAATGTAGACATCACTCTATTTCTTAAGAAAGTAAGAAAAGATCTACTCATTGTTCAAATTTATGTTGATGATATACTTTTTGGATCCAAAAATAAGATTCACTATGCTGAATTTTTAAAAATAATGAGTGGGAATTTGAGATGAGCATGATGTGAGAGCTTACCTATTTCTTCGGATTTAGTGTGAAGCAAAGGGATGATGGAACCTTTCTTATCCAATCAAAATATATCAAAGATATCATTAAAAAATATGAGATGGATAATGCTAAGGCAATCAATACTCCCATGAACTGTACCATTCAATTAGATAAGGATCCCAAAGAAAAAAAAAGTTGATTAGAAGAAATCTAGAGAGATAATTGGATCACTTCTTTATTTGACTATCAATAGACCTGATATCATGTTTAGTGTAAATCTTTGTGCTAGATTTTAATTATATCCCAAAGAATCTCATTTTATTGTTGTTAAAAGAATCCTTAGATACCTATTAGACACTCAAAACCTGGATATCTAGTATCCTAAATATAGCTCATCCTTTGAAATCATAGGATATTCAAACTCTGACTTTATAGGGTATATGGTAGATAGAAAAACACCTTAGAAACATTTCAATTCATAAACCAATCATTAGTTTTCTTGTCTAAATGAAGGAAGAACTCAGTAGCCCTATCCACCACTAAGGTGGAATATATTATTATAGAAAGCTTTGTTGCTCAAGTCTTATAATTGAAGTAATAAATCTTAGATATTAGACTACATGTAGGCACCATTCCTATTATGTGTGACAACACCAGTGCCATTTATATTTCAAAAAATATAATCCAACACTCTCATACAAAGCAAATATAAATTAGGCATCATTTCAGTATAAATCATGTAGCCAAAGGAGATATAGAACTTCATCATATAATTACTAAAGATCAATTGGTAGACATCTTTACCAAACCCCTTCCATATGACACATTTAGTACCTTGAGGAATAGACTATGTGTTATAGACATTTATGCTTGATTCAGGAAGAATTTGAATTTCTCTATTATTTGAAATCAACCATTTTTCTGTGTGTCTGCTATGTGTCATTTTTTGAATTTCTATGACGATTATTTATTGATTTGTGCTTTTATTTCTTTCATTTATTTTATCATTTTGTATTTCATAGATTTTCCCTAATTTTCACACACCTTTTATTTTAAATCTTTTTTAAAAAATGAAAGATAAATTTGTTCACATAAAACTATACTATATATACATCCCTACACAAATCTCTACCTTCAATGAAAACAACAGTCTTGATCTGATCAAATATTAGTGATCGTACTGTACGAGTACATATTCGTACTCTACGATACACTTGTCAAAAGCTGTTGGATAAATTCAAATTGACTTGTACAATATTAATTGACTTATCGAATTGTTTGAATAGTTATTCATACTGCACGATCAATTTAGTCAAAAGTCGTACAGACGACTCCTTGGGACAAACACTTTTTCTTAAGATCATATAGTATGATCTTGATCATATGTATGATTTAACCTCTTTTTTTTATAAGGCATTCAAATGATTTAAATTTTTCGTATCGTATTGTACTATCATAAATTATATTGTACGATTGGATAAAACTCTATAAATTAAAGGGATTTCTAAAGCTTAATTCATCCAATCCTTTGAATTCATTCTTCCTTCTTGACTCATACCTTCAATTTCTCAAATGGACAGAGGTAAAAGCATGGTCGTCATACCCAAAGAAATTCTTCCTTTTGTCACCTATTAACGACCGCTTCTAGTCTACATAAGATGAAGCTGCATATTATTAGTACAAGGAAGCCACATCACTCCATCTAGAATACTGAATCAACAAGCCCTAAATTATGAGGTAATGAACCTCTTCGTATCCACCACTCTCAAATTCTTTATTACCCTTGCCTTTCCCTTTAATTTTGAACTCCTCTATGAATTTTTTGCAAACCTATGAGTTAGTTTCCATTGCTCCCATCATGAGATATTATGTCTATAGGTAACCCATAGAAATAACCAAGGAAGACTTAGGTGAATATTTTCACCTATCCATAAAAGGACCTTGACTCTAATCAATGGCTTCTGGGAGACTTTCATTAGAGTGTGGTCAATTTAACCATCAGAGTGTTGCCCTCAATCAACATCAACCGCTAGTCCACTCCTTAAATCAAAATGCAAGTATTATCCAGCATGCCCTTCAAACCTCAATCATTCCTAAAGCTAGAGATCACATAAATATTACTTCACTTCCTTCCTTAGTTACCTACTTCATTATGTCTAAAACACAATTTGATGAATCCCAAATGATCATTGATTACATTCAAAATCATACTCCCATTCTCCTTTTTTCCACCAGAAAGAAACAAAACATTGCTTTTGGTCATATCATTGCCTGCATCTTAGACAAAAAAAATATGAGCTTACTTATCCTACTACCACTGATCATTTCCTAATTATCTACACTTATGATTCCTTTCACATTCTTTTTGTCATCACCGAGAGCATGATTAAGAGGAATAACTTAATTTTGATGAGGAAGGGGAGCTCGTCCTGCAGCAGCAGCACCAGCACCAGCACTCATGTCAGTAGCTGTAATAGTACACCAGTCTTATCCTTGTGAGAAGTTGATAAAACATTTTGATCGATTGAAGTCCCGACTGGATAGCCATATTCAATAACAACAATAATAAAAAGAGGCGGATATGGCTTAGTTTGGCAAACAATTTTCATCCATTCATAAGTATTTCCAGCCTCCTCCTCCACCACCTGATATGGATCCTTCATACATTTAGGATCTATGTTTGGGCTTTATATTTTTTTTATTTCCTCTATTTTGTAGTTTTTTCATGTGTTTTAGTTTAAATATTTCTTTTTGTTGATGTCAAAAGGGCGAGTATTAGTTTAGTTATTTGTGTATTTGTTCATCTTTATTATGCAGTTTATTTTATGCATCTTATATTTGTAATCCACTTTTACTTTTGTATTTAGCATAAAAATATTTAAATTAAAAAAATTTTAAAATTATCTTACCCCTATTTTCAAATTTAACACCTAGTGAGCGGGAGTTTAGTACAAAAATATTAACTTGCATTTTCAACCAAAAAAATTTTTCCATCATCAAAAATAGGGAGGTTGTTGCAATCCATGATCTCTAGCCTGTGATTTTGATGATAACAAATATTATTGATTGAAATTTTATTTTTCCTAGCATAAGTATCATATATTATTTTTTTCTATGTGTACTAACACTTCATGTACATCATATACCATGCAAGAATGATCAAGGCTTATGTTTAGATAGAATGTGATGTTATTTGAAAGAGTCTGTATTTTCAATTTCTTTTATTTTATATTTTTGGAGCCTGACCATATAATGGTGTATGCTAAATTGACGACGTACATACACACATAGGGGTGTGACAAATGTGAGCTGAAAATTTTTTAAACTAATCATATCGTATGATAACAATCGTACTATATGATTAGTTATACAAAAAATAAGTTTAACGACTAATTTTATAATTAATGCTTATGACTCTTAAATACTTGGTATATTAGATATTAAAAAAGTTGGACCATTATGACTCCCTATGTATTCAACACAATAAAACTTTCTCCAATGTTAGATCTCCTAAGAGTCACACATTTCAAACAAATAAGCAATTTATAGAAATTCCTAAATTGTACTATCATCATATAATAAATTCAACAATTGAGTAAAATTTTAGGCTTTAGAATTTTACCAAATTACTAAGGATTATGCATAATGCTATTTTGATACTTGAAATGTAAAACAATATAATTTTTTAGATCAAAATCATTTTCTAATTTATCAAAAATAGTTCAATTTTCAATTTACCTAATTAAAAATTTTTAAGAAAAATATTAAAATGTTCATAATGATTGTATCTACCATATAGGAAAAGTTACATGATTAAAGTATAATAAATATAAAATTATCTTCATTTCCATGCTACAAAATTATAATTTCAATCAGAAAAGTTTCAATTTTTTTATTATTTTTTTGAAACTCATATAGATAGAATGTAACCAACCCTCTATCTAGACAACTTTTTAAAATGGACCAATAATAAAATTTAATAAAATCCACCTAAAACTAGCTTTCTCTCTCTAAAAAATTTTCCCTCTCTAAACTAGCTAGGGTGATGGGAATTTGGTTTTTTGCCAAATGAAAAAATAGTGTAAATAGATTTTTTTATAAAATTTTGTCTTAGGGCCATAACGCCCAACCATGCAGCACCCAACCCAGCAGCAAAGTGACCCCTTATTTTTCCAAAAAGATAGAGAGCTCAACATCGGAGCGCCACCTACCTACACTCCACTACTTCCCCAAGAAAAAAAAGTACATTTCTTTTTAATGCACACATACCCTTGGGATCTTCTTAAGAATATTTTTAGACATTCACATGCATACAAAAATAATCACTGACATTTGTAAGAAGTAGAGGTGAAAAAATTTCATTACATTACTCTTACTAAATTGGGTTAGAATGGGTGCAAATTGCACACTACTTTAGTGACTATTAAATCCTGCCTTTCTCAAATAAATGTCATCCTCATCATTTTAAAGTTAGATCAGACAAACATATCAGGGGTACAACTGTATCATCTTAGATTCTTTCTCCCAGGTAGTTTCTCTTTAGGTTTTGTGCCTCCACTATACCATGACCATATAAATATATTTATTCCTTAATCTTCTAACATCATATACTAGAATCCTTTTTTATTGTTCCTTGTAACTCAGATTTAGATATACTTTAACATTATATGCAGATATTCGATCTCTAGAATCAAATACCCATTTTCTTAAAGATGACATATAAAAAAATTTGTGAATATCAGACATCTGTTATAATAACTATAATCTATAGGCAGATCTTTCAACCCTTTCAATTATTTTAAATGGTCCAACATATCTTGGACTCAACTTCCCATCCTTTCCAAATATATTGATACCTTTTAATCAATTTGATATTCATATGTATGAAATATTTAACTTGGTTTTCTATAGCTCAATTTTTACACCATTGTACCATTTCTTCCTATACTACACCACTTTCAATAGATCTCTGATCAGATGGATCTTTTTAATAGCATTATCAAATAAGATTGACCTAATCAAACTTTTTCCCACCTATGTCCAAGACATGGGGTTCTACATTTTCTACCGTAAAAAACTTTTAACGGGCCATACCTATTCTTTACTATGAACTATTATTATATAAAAATTCAATAAGAGAAATATGATCCTCCCAACTTCTAGCAAAGTATAAAACACAAAGCCTCAAAAAGCCTTGCAATGCCTAAATATTCCTCTCAGAGTCTATCAGTATGCAGATGAAAAGTGGTATTAAAGTGCAGTTTAGTGTCCAAATGTTGTTGAATGCCTCTTTACAACCTGGAAGTAAATATATCATTTCTTTCACAAACTATCATCTTTAGCACTCCATACTATCAAACAATCTCTCGTATATAAATCTGTGCCAACCTGTCTGTTGAATGACCTTGTCAAATTGGAATAAAATATGCTAACTTTGTTAAACAATCCACTACAACTTAGATGGCATTATGCCCCTTAACTTAATCTTTGAATCCCATAGTAAAATCCATTGTCACTTCTTCTCATTTCCACTCTGAATTAGTAATGGTTGTAGAAGACCTCCCAGTCCCTAAGGTTTTGCTTTCACTAATTGACAGCCTTTACACTTCTACTTCATCCTTCTTTAATTTAGGCCACCAGAATATCTTTCATGTCACTATACACTTGACTACTTTTTAGATGAATAATGTAACTTGGATAATCTATTTCATGCAGAATCTCTAGTCTCAAATCTCCATAATTAGAAACCCGCAACCTATCCTTATAAAAGATGATCCCATAACTAGATAATCATAATTTATGTTTCTTATCAAACTTGATTTAATCAATTAGCTTTAGATATTCTACATATGACTTCTAGACTTCCTGGATTCTTTCTTGCAGAGATTGTTAGATAATCTTCTAAGTCAATACACTTGAACCTTAATCAATAGATTACCTCAAGTTCTAATCTTTCTGTATATCAAATCAAATAATCATTAAAAGTAAGTAAAAGACTCGATATCCTAGAATACTTCCTACTCAGAGCATCCACCACCACATTTATTTTTCCCTAAGGATATTGAATAATCAAATCATAATCCTTAATCAACTCAAGGCAACTCTTTTCCATGAATTAAAATCTTTCTATGTGAATATGTACTTAATATTATGGTGATCAGTGAAGATGTCACATCATACTCTGTATAAGTAGTGCATCTATATATTCAGATAAAACATAATTATAGCGAGCTCCAAATCTTGTATCGAATAATTTCTCTCAGGCAGCTTCATTTGTCTAGAAGTGTATGGTATAAATTTTTTGTGCTACATCAAAA
This sequence comes from Dendrobium huoshanense, assembly GCA_016618105.1. Classification (NCBI taxonomy): domain Eukaryota; kingdom Viridiplantae; phylum Streptophyta; class Magnoliopsida; order Asparagales; family Orchidaceae; genus Dendrobium; species Dendrobium huoshanense. Next base: position 71,960,121 of record CM028345.1, read on the forward strand.
CACATCCTAAACCCTTTAGTGACACATCATTGAACACCTAAAATTCCTCTATACCTAATATGCTTGGTCAAAATTGGAGCAAATGCTAAATAATCATTCATCCTCTAAAAACTCTCTTTATAATAAAATGTTTAGAAAAAGCTTACTTACTACTGAGTCAGTCTCATCAAAGGTGCAAAAATATGAGGAAAATACTTTTACAAACTTTTTATAATAATTAGCCATGCCTAATAAGATACGTATTTTAGATAGTAGTAGGCCTTGTCCAATCGGTAACAACATAAACTTTATAAGGATCTACAAAAATACATGTATTGCTCACCATGTGCCAAGAAATGAAATACTTTTTATCCAAAATTTGCACTTGGAAAAGTTTGCCTATAGCTGGTGTTCCCTCAAAGTTTTCAAAACAATCAAATGTGTTGTATGCTTCTACTCAGAAGTTGATTAATAGGATATCATATATAAATATGATCACAAACTGATCCAAGTATTCTTTTAATATCCTATTCATTATTTCCATAAAGATTGCAGGAGCATTTTTCATCCTAAAAGGCATGACTAAAATCTTGTAATGATCTTATCTAGTACTAAATGCATTCTTTGCTACATCCTTTCTTTACCTTCATATAATAATATCCAGACCTCAAATAAATCTTAGAAAACATATAATCTCTCATAAGCTGATCAAATAGATTGCCAATTATTGGCAATGGATACTTATTTGTAATCATTATCTTATTCAATTCCCTATAGTTCATACACATGCACAAAATGTCATCCTTCTTCTTCACAAGTAAAATAGGAGCACCCAATGGGGATACACTAGGACGAACAAAACTTTTGTCAACTACCTCCTAAAGCTACACCTTTAAATCTTGAACATCCCTAGGTATCATTTATATGAAGCATTAAATATCAAGGTAGCACCTAAAAATACATCAATATAAAATTTGATCTCTCTATCAGGTGGAAAACTCACTAACTCCATAGAGAACACATTAGGAAATACTTGCATTACTAAGACAACATAAAATATCTAGATTCTACACTCTTATCCCAAATAGATGCCAAAATATAATATAATATTTTCTCCATAGTATAGTAGATACCGTGCAAGATAGAACTCTCATAATTCCTTGGAATAAACAACACTATGTGGACCTCCGAAGGATATCACCATACAGGGGACATCATGCAAAGGGTACGATCGCACCATCCCAAGAGACAAAATGATTATAGGCCTTCGCACTCTTCACAAGCAAGCCAATGGGAGGGAATATTAGATCATACATATAATTATCTATTAAGGATAGTGGCTTCCATCTACGCACCTCGATTGGTAATAATATACATGACATGATCAAAGACATGGAGTTTCCCTCACCTAATACATTAGCTCGAGTGGAGTTTATTTGATGTGGGATTCAATTTCCTACGGGCGCAAGCTCTCATGGTTAATTACATCTTAAGTTGGGGCCTAAGAAGACTCTCGATTAAGGATCCTATGTTATCCTCTCAAATGGGATTGCAACATAGGAATGAGACTATAAAGTTCCTACTCAAAGGAAAGGAAGGGTTCAACTTGGCTTAGTCAAACATACATAGATCACATCAACATTCAGAGGGACTAAAGTAGTGAAAAAAAACTAGAGAAAAAGAAATAAACAATACACTCAGAGCATACAAAAGAGAAGGATAGATGTAGTTTCATCCATATGATGTGGATAGATAGGATTTACAGCCTCTGAAGGATAGAGGACTTACCCACCGATGAGGCATATTATAAGACACTGATAGTAGTGGCCTTGAACCCAAATCTAGAGTGGGTTTAGTGTTCTACACACAACACTAACACCCATATCTAGTTAATACATTATGGACTTATATCCTGCCTAAAAAAGAAAGCCAGCTAACCACCTAGTCGTATAAAATCTATGTTGTCTGGTCTTTATAAAAGATGGGTGGGTGGCTGAGTCTTTAAGAAGTAAGGCCAGCTTCTAGAGAGGTTCCTAAGTGTTCTTGTACTTATGAAGGAGTAATATGCTCTTAGAACTTGATGCAATTAAATTTTTATTTAGTTAGTTTCTAATATAATGCATGCTAGTTAAACTCTTCAAATCAGGAATGCATGAAATTTAAAGAAAAGGCTTATAAAATTATTTTTTAGAAAGACTAGACTTCCCCAAATCCAGCACCTCATCCTCATAAGGTCAGATTACCTAGGGGCGGGGAAGTGTCTCAAAGCAAGGAAAGAGAATATGCATTAGTATGCATATGATCCTGGATGATTCTGGTTATTCCCTATATTGTTAGACTTTTATATTATTTAATTCTTAAAATATTAAATTATGAGTATAAAAAATTTTATTCTTAAAGAGTCTATCAAAATCTGGGGTACACACATGCAAGAAAAAAACCTAGAAATCAGTGGGTACACATTAATATTAAATAAACATAAAAGAAAGTCAAGATAAAGTAAACCCCTAGAAATGTAGGCAATTTTTACTGTGCAATCTTCGTCTTCTTGAAAAGTAAACTATAGAAAGGTACAAATGAAAAAAAATTAATATCTGAAATGAAACCAAATCATGATACATCAAATACAAATTACATCATAAAAAGAAAGTCTATGATAGCAGTGATAATACACTCTATATTATATATGGAAAGTACAACCCAGGATTTGCTAAGAAAAGTAATAAACAAGATTTATTTATTTTAGCCTCCTTTATTGGCGAGGCCTGTAGAAAATATCCAGTATTAACATAACCCCTAACAATAACAATCTGATAATATAAAAAATACAAACTCATTATCATAATAATAATTATAGATAATCTAATCCTACTAAATGATGCAAGTCTGAAAATAAGGCGAGTTGTTTTTTTCATCGGATAATTAGTTCAAGTTATTTGTCAATTTATTTTCAAAAGGGAAATTTAATTAAAGTCAAATGTTAATTCTTGTCTTTTTATAGGATCATCTTTAAAGTTTAAGTTGGATTACAGGTTTTAGAAGGTCGTCAACCCATCTTTATAAGGTTCAAGTTAGTTTTAGGGGTCTAGTATTTTTACTTTAGATCTTATAAAAGGTACTGGATTTGGAGTTTTTTACCAAAGTTATGAATTTTAGAATGCCTCATTTATCAAAAAAAAAATCTTTTTGATTTAGATTTATTTCAAAAAGTTGATTTTTTAATAAATACTTTGAAGATTTTTTTTTAATTAGAACTTATCTTTATTTTGCCTAATTAGGGGTGGTTTGGATTCTCTGGATTCACCTCCAAATTTGAAATGCAGAATTTGAATTTTTAATATTTTTTAATTATTTAATTTAACTTAATTTTAATCAAAATTAAATTAAGATTAAAAACCTTTACAACAAATTTAATTTAAATTTATTATAATTTTTTGAAGTTATCTTAATTAAGGGGTTAAATTAGGATTTATTAATTAAGGAGTTTAGATACATTTCAAATACACTAAGTTTAAACATCATAAAAAAGAAAAATGCTAGACTTAGGGTATCGCTATGTTAAATAAGTTTGAATCAAGTGTTAAAGACTAACCCATGGCATTCATGTCCCAAGACGGAGTCCTTGCAAAAAGATAAAATACATTCAAGATAAAATGGAGATCAGTGAATGATTGGACTATAATATATATGAATATTATTCATATGAAAGTAAAATACTCTAAAAAATTTAAGAGATTTAAATATATAATTTTGAAAATAGTTAAAATAATAAAGAATAATTAAGAAAAATAATGTTTTAATTTCTAAAAATAATTTAAATCCTTCATTTTAAAAAAATTTAAGGTATTACACTAATTTTTATGATTTAAAATAAATTAATTATGAATTTAAAAGTTTAATGTATCTAAAAGGTATTTTAAAATAATTTATAAATAATTAGAATTTTAAAAATTATTAAATTAAGTCAAACTAAATATTAAAAGTTTTGTGAAATTTTAAAATAATTTAAAATTAATTTTAATAAAAATTAAGAAAAGTACTTGGATTTAAATCTTATTAGTTATTAATTAATCATTTAAATTTATAATAAAAACAAATGACTTTACATAATAATTATTAAACCTAATTTTAAAATTAAATAACTAAAAATAATCTCTAATTTTATATATATATATATATATATATATATATATATATATATATAATTATAATTAATAAATAATATTTAGATCTCAATTATATATTAATATATAATAATTAATTAAAATAATTAAATATTAAATTGAATTTTAAATCCAAACATATTAGATGCTTTTCTTAAATTATAAAATATATTTGAAAATAAGATTTTAATATTTTTTTTTCAAAATATATTAGCTATTTATATATAATTATTAATTAAAAATACAAAATATTTAATAATTTAAATAATGTAAAATATACTTAATATTTTAAGATAATTTTATTTTTAAATTAAAGATAATATTTTTTTATAAATTTGATATATTATATGTAATTTTTAAATTAAAAATATTTTGAAAATATTTTTAAAGAAATTGGGTTTAAAATACAATTAAAAATTAATTTAAAACATACTTTAATTAAAAATAATGATCGGGACACTTGGGGGCTCAAGATTGGCTCCGCGGTCCGTTTGGGCAATCATAGTCTTGCGGTACGATGATGGCGCTGCCAGCAATGATTGTCACTTGATTGCAGAAATCGAACTGGAGGAATGAGGTTTTACTCAACCACGTTAGCATGGTTTGGGGGCTGTCCAATCCTCCACTATTTCGAGCCGACAGCTCTAATCTCATCGGACATATAACATAGCCACATGATCGAACTCAGTGGTTGATCTGAATTGTGGAATGACGAGATCTCGATCGTGATTGTGAGATAAATGGATTAGGATCATCCCCTAACGAACGAAATATCTAGCTCAAGACCTAAAATGATATTTTGCCTCATTTGATTGATTGGGTGTACCAAATCATTTGAAATTTTAAACCTAGCATCTAGGAGTTAAGAACATTCATGGGGGATGAAACTCGCAGTCTAAAACATGATGTATGAAAAGTTATTTAGATCTAAGTGTCCAAAGCTAGGGTTGCAAATTATACCTAAAAGATCTTGGGCTTATTGTACTTATAGATTATCCATGCTCCTTTTTATAGAAGAAATCGCGGTCTAAAAAGCTCTAGATCGATGGAGATTTACCTTAGAACGTTTGTGGTCTCGGTTCACCGAAGATTAAGCTGCCGGCGGGTTTTTGACAACAGGTTTGGCTTGGAAAAAGTGGAGGGGATTGGGAGAGCTCACACACCAAAGGGCTCAAGCTTAGGATGTTTGGAGAAAAAGCAATAGCAAAAAGTCCTCTCTAACGAACCCTAAAAAGCATATATATAGCCTTAACCTCCTGATGGATGACCAAGATCGAATCTAGGGTGATTTGGGAGGGAAATCAAGTTTAATTGGATGCAGTTTTGCTAAGGCATGGTTTGGAATGTTTTAAATGCATCAAATAGGGTGAATTTGTCAAGATAGGTTTGACCAAACAAGGCTTAGGTTGACCAAGCCATGAGTTGACATGATCAACTTGGTCAATTAGACTCAAGTATACGAGGGGTTGAGCCAAGGATAGATTGGAAATGATTTGAATTTAAATGAGGGCCATTTGGCCTAGGTGGTCAACCTAGGTTGACCCATGGCTAAGGTCTGGGCTCAATAGACTTGGTTTGACCCCCTAAACCCAAGAGAGGTGGGGGATTGAGCCAAGAAAGCTTTGGAAATGATTTGAATTAAATTAAGGGGATTTGGGTCAATTGGGTCAACCTAGTTTGACCTGGTCAACCAACTTGACCCAAGGCCTGAGTTTGGGCTCCACATACCTGGTTTGACCCACACTGTCTAATGGGAAAGGTCTTGGGGTCTGGCTTGGTCAATTTTACCAAGTCAACCCCTTTGACCTAGGGTTTGATGAAAAATAAGGTCAACACACTCACAACCTAAAAATAAAGTGCCTCTTCTCTTCACATAATCAATCTGAGTTATATACTGACTCACCCAGTCCATGCTCAAAACAATCTCAAAATTAGATATAAGTAACAATATTAGACCAAACCTCTATTTCCTACTAGACATGTCTATTTTACAATAATACACTATATCGACTACCATACCATCCCCAATGATAAAATAATAAATAAAAGAAGAAGGAAACAGTAAGAAAGGAAAGCATAGTGAATAAAAATACTTCTCATAAATAAATAAATAATTGGCTATAAAATTGAATAAGATTTGATAGAGCATATAAAAAATATAAGTCATACATGTGACCAAATATGGAATGCCTATGGCCTTATGCTAATTCAAACTGCACACATGTCCCTGAACTAAAGCTAGAGCAACAGAATAACTAAGTTCTCTTTGATCACTCACAAAAGGCATCCTTGTCATAGAAGCAAATGTTGATTCTATATAGGTTATAAAACCTAAGATATTATCCCAAGGCTAACCAAGAGGGGGGTGAATTGGTAATTTTAAAATTTTCTCTTGAATTTTTAATAAAAAATCATTTTGAAATATTATAGCAATTTGATTTTAAAGTAAATTAACCTTTTCAACCACAGTAAAATAAATTGCATAAAATAAATGCAAAAATTTAAAAGACACAAAGATTTATAGTGGTTCGGTCAAATACAACCTACATCAACTCCCTGAAGAATCCTTCTTTAGGTATTACACTATTACCAAAATGACTCTCCTTTTACCCCCATAACAAGGCAGAGAAGCCTTTACAAATCCTCTCTTCCACCAATCCCTGGTGCGACAGAGAACCGTCATCCTTACACACTCTCCAAGTGTCGACAGAGAATCATCATCTGTTCACACTCTCCAAGTGTCGGCAGAGAAACGTCGTCTATTCACACTCTCTAAGTGTCGGCAGAGAACTGTCATCCTTTTACACCCTCCAAGTGTCGACAGAGTGTCGTCGTCTATTCATACTCTCCAAGTGTCGGCAGAGTATCAGTTCTTCTTCAAAGATCTTCACACGAGCAACTACAAAGAAGAAAAGAAGAGTGATCACTAAAAATATAAAGAGATCCTTATCTTTGAGTAACCTTGTGAACTCTTCACACTCTACTTGCAAGAAATCTCTCTCAAATACTCTCCCACACTCTCTCTTTCACTTTCCCTTGAAAAATCACGAAGAACAATACATTTTCACGTCACTTTTAAAGGATCTTTTATATAAAAGACACAAAAAAATAGTTCAGTAAACTGAAATTTTCAATTTGAGCGAGTACGATCATACAATACAATCAAAAGTTCGTATGTACAAACAATTCAAAAACTATTGTGTACGAACCTTTGTGAATCTGTACAAAATGACTTCGTACACGATGATCATCAAGTATGAATCCAGTTCGTACTATATAAACCATTAAAAAAATTTCATCTTCATTGGGACGAAGAGGGACCCCACATTTTTGTACTCTGGATGGCGTATGTACGATGATGACATCGTACATTATGATCAATTCAAAAAATTTTAGAATTCATCGGGATGAAAAGGGACCCGTCCAGTTCATACTTTGGACGGCGTACGTACGATGACGACATCGTACTATACGGACAGTTCAAAAAATTTTAGAGTTCATCTGGATGAAAAGGGACCTCACATTTTCATACTCTAGATGGCATATGTATGAAGGAAGCTTTGTGTAGTATGATCTGTACTTTAAAAAAATTTTACCTCCAGTTCGTTTGACTTCTCGAAGGGAAAAATAACTGAACAAAATCGTCTCGTATGAAATGACTTTGTATAGTACGATCAGTTTAAAAAAATATAATTTTTAACACTCCCCTAGTATGTGTGTGCACAGTTACTCAATTACAATCACACTCTCTCAAACTCAATAAAATGAAAAATACATACTTCTTTTATAATAAACTCTAATCTAATCTGATTTGAAGTTTTCAATAATCTGGAGTATAATTTCCTTGAAATATTAGTACACACATACAACAAAATAATACATCCAAAATATGTTAGGAGAAATTATAATCAAAACAATAATATTTGGCAATAAAAAAAAATATACATGTTGTAAGAATATCAACAATCGAAAGACTAAGTTGCAACTATCTAAACCCCAGAACCACTACATCTGATATATGATCCATCGATAAACATACGAGATGGAATTATCATCGGTCTCCCTATCAATATAATCAAACTCTTACTCCTAGGATCAAAATGTCAGTCAAGTCGTACCTATGGACACTCATATACCTCATGCTCAATCTAACTACATCGAAAGCACTAAACTATCATCCTATATCAATGACCGAAGTATCTCCTACCACAACTCAGACAAACATGTGTCCCACTCATAAGACCTCAAGAATTTTTAATATTGCCACAACCATGAGTTAAAAAGAGATGATTTTCCTCTCTTAGTCTCCATAATCGAACCTGGTCCTCTTCCCAAAGAAGCTACTACTACCAAAAGCCTCATCATTAAACCTCTTCATGCTAGCAACCTAGCGCTGACGAGTAGTTGATAAATCATTCTTAATCATATGAACCCTCTCTACTTAATCAGAGAAATAAGAAATATGAAATGATACCAATGTATGCATCAAATTATCATAGAGCCCTCTTAGAAAACTATAACACTTTTTCTTCGAAAGTATTAATCAACTGCAAAACGTAATTGGCTAGGGTAGTGAACTTTGCCTCATATTGTATAATTAATCTACTCCTCTAAACGCCTCTCAACTAATCAGGAAATTTAACATTCCCTAGAACTTTTCCTTTTATTGGCCCATCCATCAGCTCTCAACCTCTCCATCTAAAAAAAATATAGTCAGAGGCATCTTCCTCTAAAGAGGACACTACATCTCATCATAAGTTTTCTCTAAATTTATAAGCCAGTCCATTGCTGCTCTGGGCTCATCAACTCCCTCAAATCTTAGAGGTTTTAATCTCAAAAATATTTGTAAATGTATATTTACATCACTGGATTGAATATAAGAGATCGTGTTATGGGCCTCACCCATCAGCTATGCCTAGACTAGCAAACTAAGAAATGGAATTATAAATGACAACATGAATGGTACTCTATGCTAGCAATGCCTAGTTGGGAATTTTCCCATCACAAATATTGGGATTTTATGGTTCCATCAGATAATCACACAGAACACACGAGTAAACCAAACAAGCACATGAAAATAAAATAAAATAAATGTCCTAACACTACCCAAAACTATAACACTTAACTACATATTAATTCTTATAGCTCTATTTATAATTAATCACCCAAAATTATTATTCTGATACCAAAAGGGACTATTACAACTCAACCTAATATGACTCAAAGACATAACTTGTCATATTGTGTTGAGTAGTGACAAACCAAGTCTAATAAATAAGCTTATCCATAATAATTTTCTATTTTATTCATCATATATATATATATATATATATATATATATATATATATATATATATATATATATATATATATATATATATATATATATATATATATATATAACACAATATATACACTACAACACATGGCAATAGACTAAAAATAAAACAGAGTAGAGAATAACCATGACTGTACAAAATTAGAAAATAAAAAATTATACCTAAAAAACCTAAAAGATCATATCCTGGATCTCCAGCTGCTCAATTGGCTCCTTACCTTTTCCCTAACCTAAAGTAGAATTCAGAATATGTGTGAGCCAACATAGCTTAGCATGTCACACCCACCGATCTTAAATTTTAATAATTAATGCATTATGCATGTAACTAAATTTAAAAGCAGTTATTAATATGCTACTAACTGATTAGAGTAATGTTAGTAAATAATATAGATTAAATAGACTTTGCACTATAAATAAATAAATAAGTACTTCATATATCAAAATAGAAAATAACAAATTTTCCTTAGGCTCTTATGCCTCCCATCAGAAACATATATCATAATTTTGGCTCTTATGACTCTGTATACTAGAATATCAAAAAATATACCCTTATGACTACCAAATACACAACCCATTAGTTACTAAAAAAAATAGATCTTTATGACTCTCTATGCATTCAACACAACAGAACTTCCTCTAATATTTTATTTCTTTAGAATCACACATTTCAAATAGATAAGCACATATATAATTCTATTTTAATTAAAATAAATATAAATAAGCAAATTATAGAAATTTCCAAAATATATTGTTGGTAAATAATAGATTCAACAATTGAGAAGAATTTTAGGTTTTAAGAATTTCACGATATTACCATATATCGATTAAACACTATTTTGAGGCTTTAAATAATCTAAAACATTTTTTTTAAGATCATAATCATTTTTCAATTCATAAAATAAGATCACACTTTTTTATTTACTTGTTTTTTTTAAAGAAAAATATTAAAATACTATGAATAATATATTTATAATTTACAAAAAGTTACACGGTGAAAGTTTAATTTATATAAAACTATCCTTATTTCTACACTATGAAATCATTATTTTAATTAGAAAAAATATCAAAACTTTATATTTTTGAAAACTGAGATAGAATATAACCTACATTATTCCGGACAACTTCTCAAACTAGACTAACATTAGAAAATAGATAAAAGCAACCCAAAATCAATTCTCTCTATACAATTTCTCTCTCTCTAAACCAACCGGGGGGGGTAAATTTGGTTTTTGCCAAATGAGAAAATAGTATAAATGAATATTTTTATAAAATTTTGACCAGATGTTGTAATGCCCCCTTTATTTTTTCAAAAAAAAGAGAGCTCAATCCCATAGCACCACTTGAGTAGGCATAATAGCATTCCCAATGAAAAAAAAAATTAGATTTTTTATTCATGGACACAAAACTCTCAGGATATGCTTCAGAATTATTTTAGACATTAACATGTATACAAGAACACTCATGGACACATGCAAGAGGTAGATGTGCAGAAATTTTATTACATTACTCTTACAACATCAAGTTAAGATGGGTGCAACGACATATCATTTTATGTTTGAAACTAATTTGAACAAGGTTCAAACAAAATCCATATCATTTTGGTCCATTAATTAAATATTCCAAACATGTTTGAAACTAATTGAATAAGATTCAAATCATTCACACCATTATCCTTGGTTTATATCATTATTAAAAGATTTTGGTCCGAGGTAAATTAATTAAATATTCGGGACCCAAACATGTTTGTCAAACTAAACATCTCAAAAAACAAACCCAAAACAAATTTGATAATTGAATCCGAAGCACAAGATTCAAATCATAAATTCAAATAATACAAATGTGACCTTATAATGAATTAGTTGACAAATCAAACATATTTCACCCAACTTGGTTTACTCGCCAGCCTTGATACATTAGAAAACAATTAAAAGATTTCTTAACCAAATCCAAACGGATCTCTTCAACCATTATCACCTGCAGTCTTTTGACCTCCGTCGCTCATCTCGTCCTTCCAACCACCATCAGACTACAGCAACCTCTAGTCGACTGAATCGCCCAGATTACACTCCTTCAACTTCCAAAATTAATTTCGGGACCATTCAAAACTCTGATTTTAGCAAACTTATAGTCGAACTAAACATCTCAAAAAACAAACCCAACATCATCAAATACAAGTCTTTCTAACCATCATCGTCCACCGACTATAATCCTTCTAACCTTGGTCGTCAGACAATGATCTTTCTGACTTCTATTACTCGTCAACTATGGTCCTTCTACCTTCAGTGCCAAATAATGGTCTTTTTGATCTCTATCGTTGGCATACTACAGTCCTTCTGACATCCATAATTGGAAAACGGTCTTTCTGACCACTATCACCAGCTGAATATGGTCCTTCCGACCTCTTTTCAGTCAATTATGATCTTTCCAACCTCCGTCGTCCAATTACACTCCTTGCTACCACCTTTAGATGACTAAGGTCTTTCCGATCTTTATCGCCGATTACAATCATTCCGACCTCTGTTGTCAGACAATAGTCTTTCTAACCATTGTTAGTCGCTGACCACTATCCTTCCAACCTCTGTTGAGACAATGATCTTTTTTACCTCCATTGCTCGTCGACTATGGTCCTTACGGCCTCTGTCACAGATAGCGGCCTTTCTAACCTCTGTCGCTCGCCCACTATAGTTCTTTCAATCTTTCTCAAACAAGCTCTGTCTTAAGCTCGCCAACTATAGTTCTTTCGATCTCTATCGTGCAACACAAAACAAACAATGTCTACTCTTTTAAAAACCTTTCCGGGGCGTTGTTGTTTATATAACTTGATTAAATAAAGGCGAGTATCAGCCACGAAGGTGCCGGAAAAAGATGGAAAGTTACTTTTCAATTTTCCGATTACAAAATGTTGTTTCGGACGAGATCAATGACGAAGCCGAGGAAGATGCGCGAAAAGATAAATTCTCTAAATGTCTTTCAACGGTTATTCAAAACCGGAACACAGCCGGTTCAAAAATGAGATGCTTGTATATATCAGTTTTTTTAGTACTTCAACCAAAACAAACAGCCCTAGGAGGAGAGTTCGTGAGATTTCGTCAGATTCCACTTCCCTCGCTTCTCTCACTTCGCGCCACTTTTTTCGAGAATAGAATCCGAGGCCAAGTGAGAGAATAAAACCCCCAGCCCGGAGGCGGAGCCTGGGAGTGAGAAAGCAAGGCCCGATCTGGAAGGCGAAGCATCGGCATACTGCCTTCAGAACTTCCAGGTATTCAGCATTCGAAACTTCTGTAGTTTGCTATTTTTAGCTTGTACTTTTGGGATCCGCTACCTTGGGAGTTTATTCTTGTTTTTCTTCTGATCTTATACTATTTTGAGGGCTTTGTTTGGAATCTTTATTTATGAGGAATTACAGTCTTATTTTTCTTTTCAACCTATCAATTTTTCTAAGCTCGCATGGTTGTTGTTTGGAAGCGAGGGTTTTATATCCTGAATTGTTCTTTTCGGGAATGGGGTTAGAATCAGGAGAAATTATTCATCAAATTCATCGGGACTGTGAGTGCATACACATATTAATTTGACATTTTATGTGTACAAATGTGCACACAGTATGTACACTTATATATCCGAATTGTTCCCATCTGGATGGCGCACAGTATAATTTCTCTACAAATAGGGCCTAGTTTGTTTTTGCCGGGATGGTCATATATCCGTCTCTGGGCCTGTTTGGATACAACTAGGATTTAATTTAAGTAGGATTTTGTAAATTTTTAAATTCAGATTTACTAAAATCTGAGAATGTTAAATTTTGAAAATTGTTTGGAAATATTATTCAGATTTTAAGTATGATATTTATATTTTAAATGTGAGTTATTTATTAATTTAGTTAATATTAATAAATTATAATTATAAATAATATAATTAAAAATTAATTTAATTATCTAATAATTTAGCTAATGATTTAAATACTAATTATCAAATTATTTATTTAGATGTTATTTTAATAAAATGTTAATGCTAATAATAATTATTATTATATAATTAATTTTTTAACTATCATATAAAAATTAATCATTTAAGTATTTAACTACTATTTAATATGTTTTGATTATTAATTATATTAATAATTATTTAATTAATCAGTAAAATATTTTATTACTAACTAAAATTTTAATTAATATTTATATTTTAATTATCTAATTATTTATTTATATTTCAAAATATACCTATTGAATTTAGCTTGGTTGGTGGAGAAGCATGGTTGGTAACCCCAACCTACGCTGTTCACAACCCATGCTCGGTTCCTCTCTCAAGCGGCGGGGGTTGATGCTAGGCTCGCCGACAGCAGGTAGATACCCCGTTCTAAAAAATATAAAATTCAAACTATATGATTAATTATTTTAATATTCTTCGGCCACTTTTCCGCTTCTCCATTTTTTCGTTGCTGTCGTGTGAAGTGGTGTTCTGAAAGTGTCTCTTTGAGCTTCTCTGCCTCCGACGGCGTTGTTGATATTCTGATTCGCGTGAAGTGTATCTCTAAAAGTGTTTCTTTGAGCTTCTCCACCTCCGACGACGTTGCTTTTCGGCTTCGCGTGAAGCTTCTCCGCCTCTGATGATTACGTTGTTGCTGTCGGATAGGAAGTCGCGACGGGAGCTCACTGCGAAGGTAATGATATTTCTTCCTCTTTGCTTGTTTCTCCAGCTAAATCCGCCAAAATGTCGGATTTGTGAAATCCGGGATTTAGGGAAAAAGTGCTGAAAATGTCGTGAAGTAGATCTAGACTTACTGTGAGATTTAACTTTGCGTTTTTTGGTGTTTGGCAGGATTTAGCTCAAATCTTGTCTAAATCCGGCCTAATTCCTGCTCCCAAACAGACCCTTTAAAAGCTTCATCTAAGATGATTAATGTTGTCCTAATGATGATTTTTTTTTATCAAATTTGATGTTGAACTGATTAAGAATCAAAGGTCCGCTTTGTATTTGGATATATTAATGTTTCAATAGTTTTCAAAATGGAATTTACCTTGAAGGTTACTGTTCAATTTTCTGTATTGTTGTCACGCCTTGGAAGGTAGTAAACCTCGATAGCGGGACATCCTGAATTAACTTAATTATGGCATAACCCAGGAGTTTGTATTAAGTAAGATTTTTTTTTTCTTAAATAGAGGAATCCACAACGAACAATGATTAAGAATGATAACACGAGCATTGAGATATAGTTTCTTTTGTGAAAGTGAAACCACCACAAGCTATTTAAAAAAAATAAAAAACGAGCTTTTCAAGACAGAAATTTGAAGGAAATACTAATAAAAAGGCATCTAATGCCTTCCTCCACCGAATGTTTGATGAGTTGCACCTATGGAGGTGGTCTCATTGATCAAACTGGTTGAATCTGCATTAATATCAGCAAGTGAGCTTGCAAAGCAAACACAAAAGGATAACTCCTACTTTTTAAGGTTTAAATGATAATGTAAGGGGACTAGGGGTCTTGAAATATGCGCAATGGTAAAAACATATATATATATATATATATATATATATATATATATATATATATATATATATATATATATATATATATATATATATATATATATATATATATATATATATATATATATATAATTGATAAACTATTTCATTAGCGTGAAACATTTATGTGTCATAAAGTTTGCATACATGGTGATTTATCAATCTTCATGTACATATGCAAAAGCATGTACTGATGAACTATTAATGATATTCAATTAGGAGACCCATCCATAAGAAAGGCCATCTAATGTTAGAGAGTGAATCAAAAGAGTATCGAAGTTGGGCTAGATACATTAATTGTTAAAATCATTTTCAATTTAAAAACTGAAATTTATTGATGAGAGCTAATTGCTCGATATTTTTCCATTTATTGGTGAGTGCTAAGTGCTAACTAGGCAATTATTCAAATAATGGTAAATCTTTGCTTTATTCTTGTTCTTTGATTAACCTGATTTTTATGTAGCATAATTTACTAATTCAGGTTCCATTAATTATTTTTCTTTAGCTTCAGTCCAACTTAATAGAGTTCTATACTTTTTATCATATAATGCTTTAGAGCGAGCTATTTGAATACTAGATTGATAATAATTGTTGTAAGCAAATTAGATCATTGAAATGTAATCTTCCTTGCTATCACCAAAATCCAATACATATAATCTTAATAATTTTCTTAAACTTGAATAATTCTTTCATATTGGCTATTATTCCATAGATGAAGAAACTATACTAAGATGTAATATTATTCCCAAATTTTGTGAATGTTATTGCCCAATTTAGAAGTAAAATTATCTATCTCTGTCAGATACTATCACTTTCAAAATATCATGCAATATGATAATTTCTTTTATATATGGTATTTTTAATTTCTCCATTGAATTTATTTGCTTGATAGACATAAAGTGAGCATGCTTGGTTAATTTGTCAATTATCATCCAAATATAATTATAACCTTGTATATATTCGGAAAATCCTGAAATCCATTGTGATTTCTTCCCACTTCATTTAGGATTTGTAATGTTTGTAATGGCCCACTTAGTCTTTGATGTTTACTATTATAATTTGATAGGTTTTATGTTTGGCTATATACTCACCTATTTCCTTTTTCATGCTTGGCTACCAAAGTAATGACTTCAAATTCTTTTTCAATTTTGTACTTTCTAGATGAATGCTAAATATCTTGCCTCAATTCAGCATCACTCGGTACTCATAGATATAGCTTAGTTTTTAATGGTCTTCATTAACAGTGGTATCTTGCCTCTTTCTTAAATGAATTGCTATATTAGCTTTTGATATTGATTGCTAGCTTTCTGAGCTTCATTGATTCTATCTATTCAAGTTAGTTTCACAATCATTTGATGTGACACATCAACATCATTAAATTTTTTTATCTCTAATTACAAAACTTCCATTTCTTTAATTAATCCAAACTCTTGAGTAATCATCAAATTTTCCATACTTGTGGATTTTCGACTTAAGGCATCAATTACTACATTTGCTTTTTAGTGGCTATATTGAATATTAAGATCATAGTTTTTGATCAACCCAATTGATCTTCTGATGAGGACGTCCATAGGAGATTTCGGCACACTTACCATCGGAGGGGTCGTTGAGCGACGGCCTTGATTCATAGTCTTTATTTTTTGATGTTTTATTTTATTCATGTCATTTATATTTCATGTTTTTCCATTTGTACCCTTATGAGGGAGTTAGTGCTTGTTGTAGCCCAAGGGCAATGTCGTCTTTATGCTTTTTATTTTCGGTTGGCCTATATATAGGCTTAGTCATTGTATTTGAGTTAGTTTTGGATGAAATGAAAATATGCTTTGTGTTCTCTTTGTGAGTTCATCTCTCTCTCAAATCTCTTAGTGAGTTTTGGGAAGAGGTAGATCTATTTGTGAGTTCTAGACTTTCTTCCCCATTATCTTTGTGATCAATTGGTGTGAGAAATCAAGGTGAATTCGTCCGTGATTTTTCTCGTTCTTAAGTTTCCTTCCCATGACCCTCTCTACGAAGCATCCCCGCCGCCCATCCCTGTCAAACCGCCGGCCAGCAGCAGCCCAGCCACCCGCCGGCCTGCAGTCCTTGCCGCCGCCTCCCCCCTAACCCGCCCAGACAATCGGCCACCAGGCCGCTGCCTCCCGCCGGCCCTCCACCCGTCCCCCCCTTGGCCCCATCCCCCTTCTAGCCGCCGGCCTCCCTCCATGGGGTTTGAAATTTGAAATTTCAAATCTCCCCATGAGACATAATTAATTTTCCTAAATTAAATCCCTGATTTTTGGCAATCTTCCTTATTGTATTTCCATCCAATTTTGAAATTCAAATCAATTCAATTGAGTATCATACATTAGGTAACTTTTCATCTTAATTGAAACCTGAAATTTCTGTTCAGGTTTTGATTAAAATCTGTGATTAATTATGGGCCCCATTTGAGTTAATACCAAGTCTCTCTCTCTCTCTCTCCCTAGGGCCGGCCATCTCTCCCTTATTGTTTTCTATTTAATTGTCACATCACCATCTCTTAATTACCTCTTAAATACCTCCCCTCTCTAACGTGATTTTAGTTTATTTCAGATTTCAAATACGAGATTTGAAATCAAGTCTTCTCTCTCTCCTCTAAATTAGAATCTGAAATTAGATTTCAGCTTTCTTCCCTCCCACTAAATATCATCTCTTTTCCTTCTCACCTCCACCTCCCCCTCCCCAAGATCGGCCACCTCCTTTCCCTCTCGGGTACTCCTTCAACCCTAGGCGAGGATGCATGGCGGATCCTGAGCTTGAAGGCGGACTTGTGTTTAACGTCTACGGGAATATTCACATACTTTGATCCTCATTCTTTGACGTGGGCTTTGACCACGACGACGACACAGTTGGAGGTTACTTGGATCAAATCCTCCCCACCCTTGTGCACGTCATCGTCGGACAATTTGCAGATTACGAGTGGATCATCGAAGGTCATCATTCCTTGCCACCTCTACATCTTACGCCTCCCTCTCCACCTCTACGGATCGCCGGTGCCGTCTACCTCAGAGTGATCTCGTTTCTTGTGTGGTTCTTCTTCCTCTGACAACCCTAGACGTAGAAGAGTGATCTTAAGCCTCAAGGTGAGACAATCGCTTTGTTAACCGCTGGATTCTAGTTGGCTATTCATTTTCATTACTTATGATTGAGGTTGTTATTTTATAGATCTTGCAAACTTAGTTGTAACGACTTGCCTAGACTTTGTTAACTTCTAAAATCTTTTTTGAATTGTCAAATTTGAGAAGCATTAAATTGTATTATCATTACTCTAACAAAATTTTATTAATATTTAAGAAACAATTCCTGGTTTCACATCATCTTCTCTGCCTTAAATTTAAAAGTTGTATTTCAAAATTTTGATATTCAATAAATATTTCATATTTTGCCCCATATAAATAGTGTTTTTAAATCTTTAAGGCAAATTCTATTGTTGCCAATTTTAAATCATGGATTGGATAATTTCTCTCATGTGATTTTGATTCTCAATAATTTATAAGCAATTATCTTATCATTTGCATTAAGGCACACTTTAATCCTTTTTAGCGATGCATTATTGTAGATTTGAAATCCTCTATTCTTGATGGGTCGGTCAATACTAGTGTAATATTTAGGTGCCTTTTTAATTCTTGAAAATTATTCTTACATTCTTCTATCCATTCAAACTTACGATCTTTTCTTGTTAGTTTGGACAATAGTATAGCTATTTGTGAAAAGTTTTTAACAAATCTCCGATAATCTCTTCTCAAGCCCAAAAAATTATAACCTTTCATAACATTTTTTGGCATTGACCATTCTTGCATTGCTTTCATCTTATGTTGATCTATTAAGATTCTTTCACTATTGATTATATGCCCAAATAATGAAACACTTCTTATCCAGAACGAATGCTTTGAAAATTTTGTATATAATTGATTATTCCTGAACAATACTGATGCTATCCCAAATGTTCAACATGATCTTCACCAGTCTTAAAAAAATATCTAAGATACCGTTAATGAATAAAATTATAAATTGATTTATATATGTTTGGAAATTAGATTCATCAAATTCATAAAAATTGTTGGTGTGTTCCTTAACTTGAACGACATTATTAAAAGCTCATAATGATTGTATCTAGTTTGAAAATCTATATTTGCAATGCCTATTTCCCTAACTCAAACTTGATAAGTTCCTAATCTTAAATGAATTCCAAAGGACACATTAGTACTCTTTAATGGACTAAACACATCATCAATCTATGATAATGGGTATTTATTATTATTTTTTTTTATTATCATTTTATTCGATTTTTGATAATTGATATATAACCTTGTAGGTCCATCAAGCATGGTGCATTTCAAGGCGAATTACTTGGTCGGATGAATTTTTATCCATTAATTCTTGCAATTTCCCTTTTTAATTCTTGCTGCTCTTTTAGAGCCATTTTTTATGGGAATCGACATATATTTGATGTGTCATGTTGCAACTTAATTTCAAATTCCACTTCTCTTTCATGTGGCAATCTTAGTTGCTCCTTTGGGAACACCTCATGTAATTCTACTACAACTGGAATATTTGCATTCTCGACCATCTTTATTCAATACTTTAATTTTGGCTAGAAGAAAGAACACATACTAGCCATTTCTCAATCATTTACTAACTTTTAATGAACTAAGGAGTACACCACAATCTTATTACAAAAAAAGTAAAATGCTTTCCGGTTGGACATATTAAATCTTACTCTTTTTTTATAATATTCAATTGTAGTAAAATGTTTAATTAATTCATTCATTCCCCTAATTGAAATCAGAAACCATCATAGTTGGCCTAAATGACTATCCATTCATTTCTTCTAGCATATTTATTTGTAAGTATCTATATTCTTACCTTCTAGTGCAATTGGATGATCATGCTATATATAGGTCCTAAATTATTCTAAAGTAACTATCCCCTTAATTTGATTGTCTTATAGTTTTGTAATAATCATATAAGAAAAAATCTAATTTCTAACTCCATTTTTATAACCAATTATGCTTCTATTATATTTCACAATTCAAACCTTACTTTGATACCATTTTTGACACACCTTGTTGTTACCATCTTTTAGGTAAGCATGAGCAATAACAACAACAACAACAACAACAACAACAACAACAAGCCTTTATCCCACTACGTGGGGTCGGCTACATGAATCCTTTTTCTCCATTGTGTCCTATTAAAAGTCAAATTCTCGTTTAAATCTAATAAAGAAAGGTCATTCCTAATATTTTCTAACCAAGTCTTTTTAGGTCTACCCTTCCTTTCTTAACATAAGTCAAATCTAATACCTCTACTCTCCTAACCGAGTCATCGGAAGGCCCCCGTTTTATGTGACCAAACCATCTAAGGCGACTCTCTCTAATCTTATCTTCTACTGGAGCTACTCCAACCTTTTCACGTATATGCTCATTTCGTATCCTATCTCTAAGGGTAAAACCACTCATCCACCTGAGCATCCTCATCTCTGCCACACTTAAATTAGTATTATGCTTCTCTTTTAATGGCCAACATTCAGCACCATAAAGCATTGCAGGCCTCACTACCATCTTATAGAATTTTCTCTTAAGTTTGAGGGGTACATTTCTATCACATAACAAGCCCGATGCATTCCTCCACTTCAACCATCCAACTTGAATTCTGCTGATAATATCCCCATCTATTTCACCATCACTCTGAACAATAGATCCAATATATCTAAAACGTGTACTCTTATTAATGACTTGATCGCCCAAAGTCACAATCCCCTCACTAGGTCTATTACTACTAAAATTACACTCCATAAAAGTGGTTAATTTGGACCAACATAATTCTCACAACATCTAGCTTAATGTAACTCACCACGATCAAATGAATGAAAAAATAGTCTGCTCAAACATCTAAACATATAACAAATATTTAATAATCATCTTATATAATCATCATAAAGTTCAAAATGAAAGTGTACAACAACATCAAGCTTTTATCCACTACGTGGGGTTGGCTATATGAATCTTTTTTTTTTCTATTATGTCCTATTAAGAGTCAAATTCTCATTTAAATCTAATAAAAAAATGTCATTTCTAATACTTTCTAACCAAGCCTTTTTAGGTCTACCTCTACATTATCTTACGTAGGCCAAATCTAATAAATCTACTCTTCTAACCGGGTCATCGAAATGTAGACGTTATCCGACCAAATTATTTAAGGCAACTCTCTCTAATCTTATCTGTCACAGGAGCTACTCCAACCATTTCACATATATACTCATTTCTTATTCTATATATAATTAAAATTATCAAATTAATTATAGAGCTTCTAATTTAACTTCTAAAATAAATTCTTACATACCAAATATCTTTAACTTGCATCATCATCATATATATCTTTTACAATGAATTCATACATAAAAAAAATATCTATGTATAGAGTAAAATACATCACCTATTTCCTATTCCACACGTCCCTTTTTATTTGTTGGAATTAGTGTAGAAATATATTAGTTTTCAAAAAAATCACATTCATGGTATTGCAATATTTTTTAGTATTGGGAAAATAATATGTATACCATTTTTGGTTAGAAGAATAGCTAATAGAAATACATTTTATTTCTTTTGGGTCAAGTTTACTTCTTTAACATGAAAGAATATAGGCAAAAGTTGAGCAGTCGAATCCCTTGAGAAATAATAGAATTGAGTTTGCTGCGACCTCTGCAGGAATGGTGTCACCTGATATAACTCCAAGAGAAGAAAGCCTATCGCCACCTCATCCACCTTTTGTACCACCAAATGCCATACCTGAGTTGGTTAAGTTTGACCATGAGAAGCGAACTGTGATGGCTAGACCTAGTTTTGGAAGTGAAGGCCGCCACATCCAACTTCTTACAAACTACTTCACCGTGAACTTGACGGCTCAGGATCAGTTTTTCTGCCAATACAAAGTATGCTCGAGCTATGCTCTCGTGTGTTTCAATGCTCTATTTCCTTGCATTGGTTTATGATATTTTCCCTTTTTTACTGCATGCAGATTTCTATAAAATCTATTGATAACCTTGCAGTGGAAGGAAAGGCTATTGGACGAAAGGTCATGGACAGGCTATATCAGACTTACAGTTTAGAGCTTGGTGGAAAAGAATTTGCATATGATGGATATAACAGCTTGTTCACCGTTGGGTTTCTTCCTCAGAATAATTTTGATTTTACTGTAGTATTGGAAGAATCAACTAGGTAGATTATCCCTCTCATTGTCGCGCCAAATTGTTTTCTTGATTTTGTAGTGAAAATGTTACCTTATGCCAACCTCTTTGGTCTCTTTCCTTGTCAGAGTTCCTTGCGGAAGTGCTAGTGGTGAGAACCCAAACGTTGACACTCGCAAGCTCTCTAAACACTCACTAGTTGCAAAGACGCTTACTGTCCAGATAAGGTATGAAACCAAAATCCCATTAAGTGCAATTTCACTGTTTCCTGGGGGAAGTGAGACAGGCCATACACAAGATGTTTTAAGAGTTCTTGACATGATTCTGAGGCAGCAGCAGGCAAGAAGGTCTGGCCTATGGTTTCTTCATATCTAGCATTTTATTTTTTCTTTATCTATCACACATTTCTATTTGCTAAATGTAATATGGCAGGGGATGCCTGGTTGTAAGACAATCTTATTTTGATGGTGATCCTGCAAACTTCACTGATTTGGGTGGTGGTGTTACTGGTTGCCGAGGATTTCATTCTTGCTTTCACGCAACCCATGGTGGTCTATTCTTAAACATGGGTATTGGTTCTCTTGCTTCTACTCCATCTATCTTTTTTCATGATCAACTAGTTTGCCTAATTCCATTCGTCCCTTCGCAGATGTTTCTACAACTGTAATGTTAAAACCTGGTCCAGTTATTGACTTTTTAATTGCAAATCAAAATGTTCGGAATGCTAAAGAGATTAATTGGACCAAGGTAGAAAACCTTGAGCATCCTAAATTATTGTTTGAGATATTTTAAACTATTATTCCTATCCATGATTTATTACTGGAGGATTGGTTTTTGTAGTCATGGTTATTTAATGATTATATGCAGGCTAAGAGAACTCTAAAAAATATGAGAATCAAAACTATGCATACTAACCTGGAATTCAAGATCATAGGGCTGAGTCCACTTCCTTGCAGCCAACAAACGTATACATTCTCTATCTATATTCCCCATCTATTTGTATCACTCATCTTAGTTTTCTATTTTGTCTTTCCTGGAATCCTTTTTAAGTTTTCCCTGTCAACTTATTGTCCATAGATTCATATTGAAAGGTAAAATTGATGATGGAAAGGATCTTCCAGTGGAAGTTACTGTTTTCAATTATTTTAAAGAGAAGTGCATTGAGTTGACATGGTCATCTTCTCTGCCCTGTCTTGTTGTTGGGAAGCCGAAGCGCCCCATTTACCTTCCTATAGAGGTTTGAATCTTGTGATTTTTTTATGGTTTTTCTTGAACTTATACGTGGACTCCCCCTCTCCACCCAAACAAAAAAAAAAAAAAAGAAATAGAATATCTTTCATTAAAATTTATAAGGGATGGTAATTTTGCAGCTATGCAATCTCATATCATTACAACGGTATACAAAGGCCCTATCTTCTCAACTGAGAGCATCATTGGTTGAAAGGTCTAGACAGAAGCCTCAGGAACGAATAAGAGCTGTGACTAATGTGAGATATTTTTTCATTGATATTGTGTATACTCATGCTTAGGTTGTTAAAATACTATTATTTTGTTGTATGGCAGGCGTTTCAAAAAAATCACTATAATAACGAACCATTGATTTCTTCTTGTGGGATCACAATTGAGAAGCAGCTAGCCGAGATAGATGGTCGTATTCTTAACGCTCCTACAGTAAGCATGACTATTGTCTAAGATTTTCTGCCACAATCTTTTGTTTTTTATGCACGTGTTGCCACTTTTTTTCTACGATTTGAAGAATGATGAAGAATCTTGCTCTTGTTGCTTGAACAGCTGAAGGTTGGTAACGAGGAAGACTGTTTTCCTAAGAATGGCCGTTGGAATTTCACTAACAAGGTTTAGGGAACGCGACACTGGCTCAGCCATTGATCTAATGCTTCCATGTATTATCATAACTTGGGTTTCTTCTGTAGAGGTTATTGCAAGCCATACCGATTGAAAGTTGGGCGATTGTGAATTTTTCAGCGCGATGTGATCTAAGCCACCTATCTCGTGAAATGATTAACTGTGCAAGGAACAAAGGAATTGTAAGTTATGTTCTTCACTCTCTTTTCCTCCATCCCTTCTTCCTCTTCTTTAAATTGATTTATTTACTATTTGGGCTGCTTTGGGTAGATTATCAATCGCCCATTCACAATTATTGAGGAAAATCACCAATATGTTCGAATGGAGCCTGCAGTTAGAGTTGAAAAAATGTTTGAAGAGGTTATAAAAAGATTTCCTTTTCCACCACAGCTTCTCCTGTGTGTTCTTCCAGAAAAAAAGAACTCTGCTCTTTATGGTTGGTACCTTACATTTCTGGTTCTTTCTGTAGATTATTCATGTTAGTTGTACTTTGAATTTGTTTTCTCTTCCATTCTGCTTTCTAGGACCATGGAAAAAGAAGAATCTGCATGAAATGGGAATAGTTAACCAATGTATTTCTCCTACTAGGATCACTGACCATTACTTGACTAATGTTCTTTTAAAGATCAACACTAAGGTATTAATTGTTCATTTCATAATCTAATGACAATTTACCTTTAATAATTTTTTTTGGTATGGGAATCTTTTCCTCCTTTCATAACATTGCCATCCAATCAATTCCTGCCCTATAAGCTTGGTGGTATAAATTCTCTTCTTGCGGTTGAGGCAAATCCAAGTATTCCTTTAGTTACAGATGTTCCTACCATGATTGTGGGGATAGGTATCTCCCATGTATCTCGAGGGCATGCTGATCTCCCATCTGTAGCAGCAGTGAGTCACTTTTATGTTACTTTTGATCATCAATCTTCCGTAGGATATAATGATATCAAAGATCAATTTATGTACACTTTATATGTCATTTGGGTTAAAAAAATTTTACTCTTTTTTGTGAATTATCAGGCAGTCGGTTCTAGAAATTGGCCATTAATTTCCAGGTATAGTGCATCAGTGAGGACGCAGTCGGCAAGGCTAGAAATAATAGACTCTTTATACAAGCCTTTATCAAATGGAGAGGATGATGGAATGATGAGGTTTTGTTTTCCATGCATTTCATGTATTTTTAGCCTAACAGTTTCTTATGTTGCAATGATAATTTAATTCAAGCTTTCTCTATTAATGAAACACATAAACTCATCTTAGAAATCAGTTTAGAACTGGAGCTTAAGGGGCACCCGAAGACATTTTTTATATCTAACATGGTATCTTGTGTCTAACATTTTTTATATCTTATCTGCAAGCATATTTGGCTGTGCAAGCGTGAGCTAAAAAAATTATATGTGTGTTTGGATATATAAAATAAAAATAAATAAATAACAAAAATTTGCAATCACTCGAGGAAAAAAAATAAGCCAGATGAATCATGAATGTCTATGATCTCCTTTTCTTATAAGGAGGAAGCAAAACAATCATTTATTTAGCAAATGTAATTGCATTTGTATGCATGTGTTGGTTCTGCACATGAATACAGGTCATTGTGGTAAGCCATAAAACTATGCACAATGAACCTTCCTAATTCCATATTTTTAAGCAAAACATCTGAAGGAAAATGGAGATTGTAGAGCTGGAAGAATGGTTCGCTAAGATTATGAGACACATCAATATCTCTGAAACCGCTTCCAGATTGTAATATTGCTCTTTCAACATCATACCAAACTCAGAAGCCCCAAAACCTCTTATAGCTATCCCTTGTCAAGAAGGGTTGTAGATATCTTTGAGAACATATCAGCGCACATGGATGGATTGCTTCTGTGGACAATTTACTTCATTTAGGCTTTGCAAGAGTGGCAAAAGAAGGAATAATTATGTAAAGCAGGACCCTTCACACATAATAAGCTACTTCTTGACATATTTTTAACAAATATAGAGAGAATTTTCATTAGCATTAGGGCCGCAAGCGAACCAAACGTTCGGTGAGCTACTCGTTGTTCGGTTTGATTAAAGCTCGTTTGTGATCGTTTAATTAACTAAACAAACAAACTTGAACAATATTTTAAATATTCGATTCTTAAATAAACAAACTTGAACACTAATGCGTTTGGCTCATTTATGTTTGTGAACAACATCATTTAAAGTTCGTGAACAAGCTCGACATTAAGCTTGATAAGAAGCTCAATAAAAGCTCGATTCATGTTCGATTTTGAACTCGTGAATAAGCTCGATAAAAATAATTAATATTTGACTATAGAATTAATAAATATAAATAATCATTATCTTTGTTACATAGACAATTGCTTTTATTATAAATGTATTTGTTCATAGATATGTTCATGAACGTGTTTGTTTGATAGTTAAAAAAATTCGTTAAATATGTTCGCGAACAAGCTCGATAAATACTAAACGAACGAACATGAACCAAATATGAGCACTCCTTAATTTAAATGAACCAAACATGAACACAAACGCTAAAGCTCGAATAAACATGAATCAAACTTGAACAAGCTGATATTAAATGAACACTCACATACTCGGCTCGGCTCGGTTCGTTTGCAGCCCTAATTAGCATCACATTGATATTAAGGAACAACATTCTGGAAGATCAATTTATGTGGTTTTGGGCTTCAAGACAATTACATCCTTTTTACTTTCATGTATTGGCCAAAGACCAAAGAAAATATCCTATTGCGGGTAGGAATAAAATTGACTATAAGTAGGATTTGGAAGAATATATATATATATATGACGGTTCATGTTTAAGAGAAATCAAAAAATGGATCAACAGGAAGTATGCTAGATTACAAGAATTTCAAAATTCAGAGCAGAAAACTTAAAGACCAATTGCATTATGACGATCAAGGAAGGTGGATAGACGAAGGCAATTAGTCCATAAGCTGTTCAAAATGATTCAGCTAAACAAATAGTTAGATTGCGAGAAAGGAAAGCAAAATGGGCCATACTAAATGTTTTCTAACATGAAGCTTATTAAAATGTTTTAAAGCATGATGATGCTAGGTGTTTATCCAAGCAAGCTATAATACCCAAAATTTTAAAAATGTGTTCGGATATAAAAAAAGAAAGAAGACACGTTGGCAAAGATCCAAATCACGTCACACACGTCCACATCGTGGTCAAAACGATTGCTCATGCAATTTCTAGAAAACAATGAGGAAACGGAAAAATGAAGTTACACTCACTAGCAATTGGAAGATCGGTTCTTTGTTCGGCTCTTGTGATCCCTTTGTGACTCGTCTCCCGATCCTTAGAGAAAACAAAGCCTCCCGTTTGTTCCATGCTCCCACTTGCAACCTCTGCCTTTGGCCAGACCCGCTGCATGCAATACTCGTGTTCGACTATGTTCTAAGTGATCCAGCCGTCCGCCCCTCCTGCTTGCGATTGAACCACGACGCCTCTAGATCAAATGACCTCCCTTTGTTACCAATGATTTGACCTCCCTCTGCTGAACCTGGGTCGATCTATCTTCGGCCCGCCTCCCTCTTTCCCGATCTCTCTGTCGAATGCACGCACGAAGCCACAGGAAGTCAAAGCCCACCTGCCTGGTACAATTCCGTCACCTGTGACCGAACCGAGCCATTTCCCTCTTTTCCATCTGGATCTCGTGTTTGAAATGTTAGTGAGCAAGGAAGAAGAGGGTATTTTATATTACTATTATATAATGATGATTATAATTAGTAATAATGATAATTATTATTAAACATAATGATAAAAGAAAGGAAAACAAACACCACAAGCATCAATTGGAGGCTCAAAGACGCATTCTAGGGTCAATTCGCTCCATCGAAGCCCTTGATAATTGATCTGATCCAGCCGAGGGGACCAAAAGGGCAAGTGCCTTCTCCAACCTCTCCTCACAGGGAGGCGTCGTAAGGCTGCCATAGTGCATGGAATAAACTCCAAATGGAGGAGTCGAAAACATATACTAGGGTCGATTCGTTCCCTTGAAGCCCTTAGCCGTTGATTTGATCTTACCGAGCAGACCTGAAAAGACAAGTTCCCTCGCGGGGAGCGGACACCGGGAGGTTGTCGAAATTACTCCAAGTGGCTGTCAATTTTTTTAAGCCTTCGAGAGCTTTATCAATTAATTAACTTTAAAAAATAATAATATTAAATATAAATCTACATGATTAATTAATTGAGTTAAATAATTTTAATTGAATTAAAAAATTAAAAAATTTTAGATAATAAACTTAAAATTTGAATTTAAATAATATTTTAAAACAAATTTAAAATGTTAAATTAACTAACCTAAATATAAACAATCAAAACTTAATTTAATTTAATCAATTAATTTTTAAATTAAACAATTCAGTTAATTTAATAATTAATTAACCCAAATTTTAATTGATTAATTAATAAAAAACCTGTTAAAATACACAAAGGTGAAATAACTTGAAAATTCGTTTAATTATTGAATTAACAGAATGAAATTTAAACTTTAATTCAATTAAACTAAAATTGGAATATTTTAATTAATAAGCTATTTAATTAATCAATTTAAATCTTTTAAATTAATTAAGTTAATTGAGAAATCTATTTCTAAATAATAAATAATTTTAAAATACTTTAAAATTTTTAATTTTTAATTTTGAATTAATTAATGAGCTGAGAGTTTAATTTTGATTTAAATTTTAGACTTAAATTAAATTAACAAAAAAATTTAAAATGCAAGTAGAAAGTATCTGAGGGGAGAGTCACTCTGATGTATTTTTTTAATTAAAATAAGAAAAACATAGAAGAACAATGTTTGCATTATCCAACCTAAGTACAAACTAAACAAATAGCTCTCTAACAAAACAAAAATTTCCAAACAAACTCTCAAAGCACTTTCAGACTGATAGTAGTAGCCTTAGTTGCAGCTACCTGTGAGCTCTTCAAGCTACTGCAAGTATAATGTACCTGCAATTAAACAAATAAAATGAAAACAAATTAGTACTAGTAAAACAAAACTAGTACTGGAAAGAAATAAAGCTACTACTGTAAGCAAGGCTGGTACTGAGGCAAAACTAGTAAAAAGCGCTAGTACTGAAAGTAAAGCTGTTATTCTAGATAAAACAAGATACTAACGCTACTGTCGAGGCAGTAAAGTGTGTAAAACTAGTCCTCACTAATCTAAGCCCTATAGGTCACTTCTAATAGAAGTAGTAAATCCTATTGGTAAATATTTACTAAGTGAATCTATTAAGTGAATCAGTAAACAACTAAAGTTCACGCGACAACTTCTAATAGAAGTCGTAAGTCTGACTTTAGGAAAAATCTCTTGGTAAAATTAACATAACCGTAAATCGCTGATAGCGAGCCACCTCTAATACTGGCCGTAAGACCGGTTATATGAGCCACTTCTAAGTTAAGCTGTATGACTCACTATGCGGGCTACTTCTAAACAAAATCGTAGGACCTGCTACACGGGCTACTTTCAATTAAAGTCGTAAGCTTCGACTTTAATAGTAGTAAATTCTATTGGTAACTATTTACTAAGTGAATCCATTGTTTAAAATTGCGCAATATGAGGCTCGTCTTGAGACCCTCCTTTGCGCAATTCCAGTAAAAAACGCCTTGATGCTTACGCCTCGAGTTCTTTTTATGAGGCTTGCGCCTCAACTTGGTTGAGGCCCACCTTGAAGCCCGCCTCGCCTCACTGGCATGAGGCTTACGCCTCACGCTATATATATTAAAACTTACATAAATCTTGAAGTAAATGTCCGACATTGGAATCTATAGGAGAGGAGGAAGGGGAGAGAGCCAATTCACCATAACGATGATTCAAATGAAGAACCCCTTGGTGATTATAGTGCTGATGACTTATGAGTTCTTATGTGATATGTCATTGCTATTTATTTTTGGAAATTGGAATTATATGTTAATGAAAAAAATATTGGGATTTTGGAAAGATAGAATTTTGAGTTGACCTATATTTCATGTTGTCTTATTATTGAGATATTTTGATTTCACTTTATATCTTATGTTTTTTTATATTTATATTATTGACTCATTAGTATATAAAAAATTTATCATTTTATGATTACACAATCTTTTGATTTTGAGGCTTACGCCTCAAAACGCCTTGAGGCTTACGCCTCGCCTCACAAATGAAAAACGCCTCAATACCCGAATACGCAATTTTAAACATTGAGTGAATCTATTAAGTAAATCAGTAAACAGCTAAAGTTCACCCAACAACTTCTAATAGAAGTTGTAAGTCTGACTTTAAGGAAAATATCTTGGTAAAATTAACATAACCGTAAATCCCTGATAATGGGCCACTTCTAATACTGGCCGTAAGATCGATTATACGAGCCACTTCTAAGCTAAGCTGTATGACTCACTATGCGGGCTACTTTTAAACAAAGTCGTAAGCCTTGCTACATGGGCTACTTTCAATTAAAGTCGTAAGCTTCAACCCAAATCCAAACTACAGGAAACTCCTAAGTGGGGTCGTAAGACCTAATCTAAGTCTAAACTACATGCAACTCCTAAACGAGGTCATAAGACCTAACCTAAATCTAAACTACGGACAACTCCCAAGCGGAGCTGCAAGTTCCAACCTAAGCCAAATCAACCTACATCTATCAATTTCAGTTTACTCGGGATCCTTGATAAGAGGCAACACATGGCTACTAATCAGATTCCCTGGATACTACAATTAACGGTTTTTAGTATTGGTAGACTAAAACCTACGGTATACCTGGAATGACGGAACCATAGGATATTGATCGGGTTTACCTCCATCCCTCACAATTAAAATTAAAACTATTGTCTGTCTAAACATTGATTCATCCTCAATTGAGAGTTCTCTTCTATGCATTAGGAGGGGTAATTAACTATGAGGGCTTGTGCTCATAGGAAGTGGAATCTCATAATTAAATAAACCTTGATGTCAATCATCAGGAGAAATTTGGTTAATTTAAAATGCAATCTACCTCTTGGAAAATGAGATCTTAAGTTTGCGCGGGATTCATGTCATAGCGCCATTTTTTCCCTAGCGAACAATGTGGGAACCACAATCATGGCTTATATCATTACTCTTATTCTGACTGTTATCCCAACAGTTTTTGTAATCATGTCCCACTCCTTTTTACTAGACATCCATCTTAACCTTCCCATTTCTTACTTCACTTTATTTATTTATTTTTTAAGTCCATCATTACCAATCTAATTATAGTTTTATAAAATTTATCATTGTCTCCTAGATTTTCTTATTTTATTAGTGTAATTGAGGCACCTCTCTATCTTAAACACAACTCTTTAACTCAAAGAAATTGTCATTTATATTTACATTATAAATTCATGCCATTTAAATCTCTTTCACTTAAATTTTTAGCATTATCTCTATAGTATTATAAATCAAATATCCTCCTAAATTGCATTTCAAATACTTCATTTTAGGATGATAATAAATTGAGTTTGTGTGAGTTGACCATGACATAAAATCAAATATTTTGATTTCAGGTTGAGTCAAATTCATGTTGACTTGAAAATGATTTATTTTGAGTATTTTACCTCTAATCCCGATTCAATAAATCCAAGCATTGAGTAGTTTTAGCTTAAATTTGATTCCTCTCCTCCACATGTTATTGGTCTTATCTATGCCTTCCTATCGAGCTCAAGTTGCAACTTTCTCATTTTCTTTGTCATCGAGGACTTCTAGTAGGATGAAAGGATCTACTGAGATAGAAATGCAGGTTGTCAATTGCGAGTAAGTGACGGAGTTGGGGTTATCGGTAAGTTAGAGGTTGTCGAAGATGAGTGGATTTAAATTAGATTTGTGATTCTTGCAAACTCCATTTCTTTGTGCGGCATTGAGCTCTTGTATCGACTTTTCTTTCATGTGCGATATGTTTTGTTCATGTCTTTGCTAGCGATCTTTTTTCATGACGTCTCCATTTTTGTGAGGGCTTTGAGTGAGAGCAAAAAGGGAAAGGAGAATGAGGGTTCTTGGTAGGAGCAATGTTTAAAATTGCGTATTTGGGTATTGAGGCGTTTTTCATTCGTGAGGCGAGGCGTAAGCCTAAATGCGTTTTGAGACGTAAGCCTCAAAATCAAAAGATTGCGTAAACATAAAATAATAAATTTTTTATATGCTAATGAGTGAATAATATAAACAATAAAAAAGCATAAGATATGAAGTGAAATCAAAATATTCCAATAATAAGACAACATGAAATATAGTTCAACTTAAAATTCTATCTTTCCTAAATCCAGTATTATTTTCATTAACATATAATTCCAATTTCCAAAAACAAATAGCAATGACATATCACATAAGAACTCATAAGTCGTCAACACTGTCATCACTAAGGGGTTCTTCATTTGAATCATCATTATGATGAACTGTTTTCTCCCCTTCCTCCTCTCCTATAGAGTCCAATGTTGGGCATTTACTTCAAGATTTATGTAAGTTTTAATATATATAGCGTGAGGCGTAAGCCTTATGCCAATGAGGCGAGGCGGGCCTCAAAGTGGGCCTCAACCAAGTTGAGGCACAAGCCTCATAAAAAAACTTGAGGCGTAAGCATCGAGGCGTTTTTTACTGGAATTGCGCAAAGGCGGGCCTCAAGGCGAGCCTTATATTGCGCAATTTTAAACCATGGGTAGGAGTGGGTGGAGTAGAACATTTCTGATGTGACTATTTGATGGATCTTACTTAAAATGTAGTCTCTAGAACTCCCACTTCTTTATTATTTAAAGTTTCAAGAATTTAGGTTGGAGCGAAACAGGGGGAGATCGTGTAGGTGAACGCGATGTGGATAGGGAGAGAGTAGATGCGACTTAGGAGAAATTTTGGTTTATATGAATGAATGGCAATGCTTCTTGTAGTATATTTTAAGTCTTTTTTTATTATGAGAGTCAGATGAGAGGGTAGTTATGACTGAAAAAGATGATATTTTAAGGATCCATTCAATGCTTGCTGGATTTTCTCACACACACATTTATATATGCGCAAAAGAATTTATTGTCACTATTTTTAAATTTTTGTATCGACTCTCATTTCTCATCATTCTTGCACGTGTTGCGGCAAATTAGTGACATGAAGCATGCTTATAAGGTAATTTGGACGCTCTAAATGCATCAACGATATTTATTTGTTTTGCAAATTGAGTGATGATTAGGCGATTTTAATTCGATTAAAAGGCATTTAAAACCTAAGTTGCATAATGTTGTTTCTGTTCCGATTATTTTCATGATTGTTTATCCTCAAATGCATCAATGTGATCCTTATCATGAACGGGCAACAAAAGATTGATTTTCATGCGAGTGAAATGTTTCAAATCTATTTTGTGCGATATGACAACTATTGTCTGTCGTCTTCATCTCATTAGATTGATTTGAGTTTTGGAGCAGATGTGGAGGTCAAAGCCGAAGAAGAAAGTTACATTAATATGCCTGAAGAGAAGAGCATTAATTAGGAACATTTATTTAACTTAATTGGGTCTCCATTTAGTAAATTAGGATAAATGCATCCTTTCATGTTAAGTTTTCATGAATATATCAAGTCAATTTCTAGTTGTGTTGAATTTATTTATATGAAACCATATCAAACAATGAAAATTGATTTAAATCATATAAATTTAAGCTTGTTTCAAACTTTGGGAATAATTGTCATCCTTAATCTTTATTTACTAATCTCAAATCACATATCATCTAAACACTTATTGATCATTTTAAACTGTTTTGCTTCCTTCGGCAGTGGTCTTGCTTATTATAATTAGGCTAGTTGTAAATAGCACCATGGCGATTCAATCTGAATATCGTTTATAAAATTTCATTATTAATTCAAATAGGTACCAGCTTAATTGTACCCCTTAATATAATTCTATATTTGAAACCACCATTTAGCCTATTAAGTCTATTCATTGCTCCATTTTTCATATTTCTGATAACTTTAACATGTTTTTGAGATGAAAGTTTCTCCTTACTATCAATCAAATACATTCTCAAACATGCATTTTCAAAAATAAATAAATACTATAAAATGATTTTTTTCATTGTTTTTCAACGAATCGCCTTATAATAAAAATCACATCATTATTCATATAAACAATATTATTATATTACTTAATGTTTTCATCTTTTTTAAAATCCTATTATCTTCGCACTTTATAAATTAAGTTTTTAGATTTCTTTTATCTTATCTTGTTTATTTATGTATTTTATTTCTTCTTCTGTAGTAACTTTATTTTGCCATATGTAATTAGCATGCTTTTTATATGATGTCATGCTCTCACAATCCAATTTAGACAATGCTGCTCATTTTTGAGACTGTTGTCAGGTTCTCTTTTACATCATACAATATCCAAGAGATTCCTAGTTCTCTTATACAAATCCTCTTTATACCAGGGACCTGCTACTTGACTTCTATAATTCAAGTAGTGGCAGGAAGCCTGCTCAGATAATCATTTTCAGGTACGTTCTACTTTTGGTGAAGTATTCTTCTTGAGTCGTCTTTTTCTCATTAAGTGAGGGACTATCTATATCTTTTATTTCTCTTTTAAGATCTTGAAACTTGAATCGTTTTTCCTTGCACGGATCTTGATTAGCTGTATTATTTCAATTTTCCAATGCTTTGGTGAGTTTGCATGCAGGATGAGATGTACCATATTGTTCGTAGAATATATATATTAACATGTCTTATTATGCCTACAAGACCTATTGATGTAACGTAAGATAGAAGAGATGGCAGTGGCAGCGACAACGCAAGAAATCTATTTTCAGCAAGCAGCTCTTATCATGCCATAGGTCTAGATGGAAATACACGCTGAGTCTAAATGATGGTGCATTATGGCAACACGAGATACAATAAAAGAATTTGAACACCCAAAATTTTCTACATTGGGTTTATCGAGCCTTGTTGATCAACATGGATTAGGTTTAAGGCTAGCTAGTCAAAGAAAAAAAAGATCAAGTTACATCAATTTCCATAGAACATATTGAACTCACCATTGCGTTAATGTTGTCCAATACTTGATATTAAGCATATTCGGCCTATGAATGCTAAAACGTGAGACTAGATAAAGTCTCCAAAGTCGTCAAAAGCTACTCACCTAACTCTTATCAAGCTTCAAAGCTAGTTGCTAGAACACACCAAATGTGAGTGAATTCAATGTTAACTTCACATCTCTGATGCACCGACACTTCATTTTAAGAGGGTTTGCAGTGTCGGACACGAACATGCGTACGACACGGTGAGGACATGTGTCGGACAAGTCATTAGTGTGTCCCATTAAAAAAAAACAAAATTAAATCGAACGCATGTCGGACATGCGTGTCCGACTATTTAATAATTAAATAAATAAAAAACCCTAATCCCACTATTTCATATTAGCCGGTTCATTCCTGAGTCTTCATCTTCTCCTTAATCTTGTATTCCTATTCGTATTCGTGGTTTTTCCGAGCGATTGAGGCGAGCATCGATCGGCTAGAGATCGCACCCTTGGTCTTCCCTTCCAGTCGTAAGCAACAACCAACAAGCCATCCTCCTTAGTTTCTGGGCACAGCCGAGGGATGCCGACGTTAAACCGCAGAAAAGTTTTCAGACCTGTAAGTTGATTTCATCATTTTTTTCTCCATTCGCCATTTCTCTTCATTTATCAATGATTATGTATATTTTTTTATCAGAAGAGCATTTTTTTTATTATTTTATTTGTTTTAGATTAAAATTATTCTTACAATAAAAATTTGTTTATTTAATGCGCTTTAACTGCGCTTTTGTTGCGCTTTAATTGTGCTTTAATTGTGCTTTAACTGCGTTTTTTCTGCGCTTTTGATGCGCTTTAACTAAGCTTTCACTATGCTTTTACTGTGCTTTTTTGTGCTTTTGTTGCGCTTTCACTGTGCATTCACTACACAGAAATTTTTTGTTCCGGGGGCGCTGCTCCTGGAAACCCCCTCAGGGGCGCTACCCCTTGACATAGGTCGAACCCCGCCAGGGGGCAGCGCCCCCTTGGACCCCCGGCATAGCTACAAATTTTTAATTGTTTTTTTTTTCAGATAGTCATAACGCATGATGCAATAGTTCTTTTATTGTTTTTTTAACTTTGTTTGACAATTTTTAATTGTTATATAATATGCCACTCAATTTTTTAAGCCTTTATTTCTTCTACTACACCAGTGAATTTAAAAGTAAAATGAGCTCTAGTGTTGGTGGGAGTGGTTCAAAAAAAATATCACTAGGTCTTGTAGAAACTGATAAGTCATTATGGATTCATGTTATAAAGTTAGAAAAAAAATTTGAATGAGGAAATATGTCATTCAAATGCTATTATTATGGTGGCACCTACACTTACAAATGATCTTATTATAGGGTGAAAGCACATCTACTTAAGATTTCTGGTCATGAAATTAAAATGTGTCATAAGATTACTACATCACAGTTAATTGAATTGAACAGACAAGTTGATGAAGCTAAATCTAGGATCAAAAGGGCACTTCATAAAGAGATATCTTTGTCATCTACCCATGGTTCATCCCACACTTCTTCCTTATATGTTAGAGTTGATTAATCATTATTATATATAAGTGAATGATATGATTTAAAGAAAAGAAAAGGAGTTGTTAGTAGTACTTTATAAAAGGCTTTTAACATTTAGCAGCGAGAGGAATTGGATGGTGAAATTGCAAGAATGTTTTTTTCAGCTGGACTTCCTTTCAACCTTGCAAGAAATCCTCATTACAAAAATGCATTCACTTTTGTATGTAATAACAACCTTGCAGTTTATGTTCCACCTGACTACAATGCATTAAGATCAAAATTATTGAAAAGGGAAATATTACATATTGAAACATTGCTTGAACCAACAAAAGGTGTGTGGAAAGAAAAAGGAGTCACTTTGATGTGTGATGGTTGGACTGATCCTCAAAGAAGACCACTTATTAATTTCATGACCGTTACAGAGAATTGCCCAATGTTTATTAAAGCTGTGAATTGTGAAGGAGAATACAATGATAAATATTTCATTGTCAATTTGATTAAAGAGGTGATAGTCATTATTGAGCCTTCAAATATTGTGCAGGTTATAACAGATAATACACCAGTGTGTAGAGCTGCAGGATTGTTGGTGGAGCAAACTTATCCTCATATATTCTGGACTCTATGTATTATGCACACTTTAAATCTTGCTCTAAAAAATATTTGTGCAACAAAGAATACAGAGACAAATGAAATCATCTATGCTGAATGTCATTGGATAACAGTGATTGTAAATGATATTGTTTTGATCAAAAATTTCATTATGAACCACTCAGTGAGACTTTTAATGTTTAATGATTTCTTACATTTGAGAATGTTAGCTGTTGCTGAAACTCGTTTTGCCTCTGTAATAATCATGTTTAGAAGATTCAAACATATAAAAAATACTCTTTAATCTATGGTGATTAGTGATAAGTGGTCTTGCTATCGTGAAGATGATGTTGGGAAGGCAAGGCATGTAAAAGAAAAGGTCTTAGATGATTTGTGGTGGGATGATGTAGATTACATTTTGATTTTCATTGAACCGATTTATGACATGTTGAGAGAGGTTGACACAGATAAATCATGCCTATATTTGATTTATGAGATTTGGGACTCTATGTTAACAAAAGTGAAAGAAATCATATACAAACATGAAAGAAAGCCACATAATGAAGACTCAAGTTTTTGGAGCATCGTCTATACCATTCTTGAGGATAGGTGGACCAAAAGCAACACACCTCTGCATTCTTTGGCTCATTCATTAAATCCAATGTACATTTGTATTCATTTTTTTAATTAATTTTAAATTTCTTGGTAAATGATTAAATAATTTTATATGTTTTGTATTATTTAAAGATATTCAAAGAAAGAATGACTTCAAGAAGACCCTTAACGTGTCTCACCACAAAAAGATTTAGAAGTGTCAAATACGAGAAAGATATGCTTGAAACGATATTTTTTAAATGATGAGAGAAGAAAAATTAATATAGAACTTGCAGAGTTCTTTGGATATTTAGAAGATTTTGGTGATCAAGAATCTTTGGTTGATAGATGGAGGATGGATCAAAAAATGTGGTGGTTTATTCATGGAGCTTCAGCACCACTTTTTCAAATCATAGCAATAAAACTTCTTGGTCAAGTATCATCCTCTTCCTGTTGTGAGAGAAATTGGAGCACATACTCATTTATTCAATCAATGAAGAGGAATAAAATAACTTCACAACGGGTTGAAGATTTAGTTTATGTGCATACAAATCTTCGTCTTCTATCAAGGAAAACCCCATTTTATATGACAGGTGATAACAAAATGTGGGATGTTGCTGGAGATGGGTTCGAGTGTCTTGATGATATAGGATTATTGAAGGTTGCAAATCTTTCTCTAGATGAACCAGAGTTGGAAGCAATATTATTCAATGATGATGATATTGAAGGCCAAAGACCAACCTCTGAATCTAATTCTATCATTCCCTCTATTGAGTAGTTGGACTTTCATGTTATACTAAATGATTTTTTGGTTATATTTTTTGTGGTTGAACTAGACATTTTGTATTAAACATCTTTATGTTATAAACTAAATAAGTTATCATGACTTTGATTTATTATTGCTTGCTATTTTTAATATAATGTTACCTTAATTTTAATATATTATATTAAAAGATTATTATGCCGTGTCCACAACGCACCCGTGTCCTATATTTTTAAAAAATGTCGTAACCCGTGTCCGTGTTGCCGTGTCCGTGACGGTGCATCATAGCTTCATATGAACTCTTTCATTAGAAATCAACATGAGTTCTCTATTCAAAAAAATTCGAAAATAGCATCCAGATTATTTGTGTGACCAATTTTGTATCAGAGTGTCATGTTGCTCCAATTTTGTCCCTTGACTATATAAAATTGATTTTAAATGGTCCCTCATATTTTAATTGTGATATAAAATTGATCCCAATTAGTCCTTTAATTATACAAAATTGATCCAAATTTAGTTTCAAAAGAACCATTTTGGATCTATTTTTTATGGCCGAGAGACAAAATTAGAGCAACGTGACACTTAGGGACTAACTTGGCCTTATATGAATACTCGGGGAATATTTTGAAGTTTACTCCATTCTTTATGTAAATAAATAACTATGAACTAGCTAAATTGATTTATTTTACTGTAGGACTTTTAAGCCTTAGTACATAATTTTACTCATTGCTTAAATGTATATTGTCACGTTGCATTGTTCCTTGACCCAAGTCTATAAATAAATGGTCAGAGAATGAACCTAAAACAATCCATCAATTGAGATCAATCTTGTACTTTATGATAAAAAATAAAAATTAAAAACATAAAATAAAAATCTTGTACTTTATGATAATTTAGTAGAATCTCAAAGTTTTTTCATTTGAATTTCTCTCTCCTGTTTTCTCTTGTTTCTTAGTTATTTTTGTTATTAAGGTTCAACTGTTGTTCATGCACAATGTTGGATCTAACATCTTCTTAAATGTTGTGAGTTTAGAAGCCAACTTCTTAGAACAACTCTACCTTATTGGAGCAGAAGGGTATGGATTATAAGTAGTCGATGGAGGATCAAGAGAGGTGGCAAGAATTGAAGAAGAGAAAGTATCTAAATCAACATGCTCTTCTAAAAAGATTGTTGACATTGACGGCCTCAATTTCTTCTTCTTTGGTTTCTGGGCTGTAGGAACTTCCAATTCACTCAAAAACTTAGTGAATTCAGGATCATTGGAAATTTCTAAAGGCGTTTGGCTAGTTATGCTTAATCCTTATGAGGCAACTTTGAGCTTTTGAGACCCATAATATATGCTCAGTTGCAGGCAACTTTGAGCTTTTGAGACCCATTAAATATGCTCAGTTGCATAATGGTGGCTTAAAGGCTTTATTTCAGCTGAAGGTCTAGAGGTTGTGCTCAACCGCTTGAAGGTGGCTCAAAGGTTCTATTATGGCCAGGTCTTGTAAGCTCTAGAGGTTATGCTCAGTCATTATAAGGTGGCATTGGCTCAGAGGCCATGTTCAATCTCTTGAAGGTGACTCGAAGGATTTTATGACTAGCAAGCAACTATTGCATGTTCAAGGTAGCATTATGGATTGGTTGTTTTGCTCATGTATGGTGTGCCCTAATTTATGGTATGGAATCTTTTAATTCTTAGATTACTTTTGATCTTTATGACTCCGAAGTGCTACGCTCATCTAAGCTTTTAGGCTGGAGGTTATGCACAATTATTATGGGGTTGGACAAAGCTTTTGAGATTGAAGGCTATGCTTGGTTGCCTTAGATTAGCTCAAAATTTATGGCTTTTCGGCATGATCCGACCAACATTTCTCGTAAGATTTAGTTCATGTCCCTGCATGAGACCGAAGTCCATGGTTTTTGCAAGAGTATAAAAAATATAGGCCATACCTTATTATGTTTGCCATGATTTAGTTCCTCTTTAGGCAATTGCTATAATAGTATGCTTGATTTGCTTATTATCTTTTTTTTTAGCTCAATCCATGTGTTCATATTTCCTTTGCTTGAAATAGCCTTTTTGACTTTTTTTGCTAAAACTGAAGACATAAATCCAGATATGATTTTGTATGAATTTTTGGGCTTTTGTCCTTATATGATCATTTAAGTTAGATTTTTCTATTATTTCATCCTGTTTCCATGTTTGTTTTTCTTTGTTCGTACTAGTTTTAACGGGAGCACCAAATTGTTAACATCTAAACTTTTCTATTAGATAATTAGGAGGGACAGATCGATTGGTTTGACTAATTTGAGTAGTGATCAAACAATGATGTATGAGTGAGAGATAAAAAAGAGATATTTTGTAGTGGTTTCAAGAAGAGAAGAGACTAATAAATTGAGAAAGAAAACTTTATCATTTGTGTTTTGAAAATTGGATCGGATCGGCCTATTCGACCAGCTCAACTGTGAACAGGTTATATGACTGCTTCAATCCATCTTAAAATCTGGCCTAGCATCAAACTGCTTTAAACTGATCTAAAATGTTGGTTCAACCAACTAATCGATGAATTGATCCAAGTTTTTAAGAACTGGTCGGTTCAATTAATATCTTATTTAAATAATTAAATAAATTATTTAATATAAAACATTAAATTAAGTATTAAATTTAGTAAATTAATGGCTAAAAATCTACCTCTCCATGCAAAAATGATGATGAAGTTCAACATGCACGACGTACGAAAACTTGGCGGGCGAATTG
The DNA here is from genome assembly GCA_016618105.1 of Dendrobium huoshanense. NCBI lineage: Eukaryota > Viridiplantae > Streptophyta > Magnoliopsida > Asparagales > Orchidaceae > Dendrobium > Dendrobium huoshanense. Next base: position 72,001,421 of record CM028345.1, read on the forward strand.
ATACATAATTAATAAAGATTTTTTTAAAAATTTTAATTAAAATATTATTAATTAAACTTATTATTATTATTATTATTTAAATCTTATTTAAAAATACTATCTTAATTTTACTATATGTTAAACGGTTAATTAAAAATAATAATTAATTTGTAAATATGTTTTTTGTGAAAAAGAAGAATCAAACTAGATTTTTGAATGGAATCTATGTTGCACGGATACGCCTATTTATGGGGCATGCTGTATCGGATACGTGTCGGATACAGATACACCTTCGATACGGCACGGATACGTGTCGGATATGGCTATACCGTGTTCAATTAAAATATTATTTAAATATGATCGGACACGCGTATCGGATACGCGTGTCCTATTAAAAAAAATAGAGCCGCAATTTGCCCTATTCATTTCGGCTATCCGCTTGATATCCTTATTCATTTATGCGGCTTAAACATTTCGGCGAGATAGGTTTTTTGGTTTATTCTATATATTGTTAAGTGCCCTTACCCTTGCATTCGAACTAATTAAAAAAAAAAAAAAAGATAATTCAAAATTCTGTCATAAATGATGTGGAGCGGAAAAAAGCATTACAATGGTTTCAATTCAACCTTTTTGTTTTCTAGTTCTACTTACAATTATTGGTATATTGGAAATTCTTCATGTTTGAACTGATTTAGTTAAATGATCAGACAATACTTGATGGTATTGCATCACCATCCTTTCATTTGAAAATTTTAGAACAGTTTATGTGGTTATAAATTGATTGCTGGAACACATGAAATTATGCATCACACTAGTTTTGTGATGCTGATGGAAAGTGATTGATTTTTTTTTTTTTAAGTTTGAACAAATTTAATTGTAAATTCATGCACATATTTGTATATGCAACCCTCATATCAATGACCTTGACAATGGGAGTCGAAGCTCCCAACCATTGGATTGGGGTGGGCTTCGCAGGGGATGAATTTTCTTTGATCTTGTATTTATGGGCCATAAAATTGACACAACACTGCATATTTATTATCTTTCTAATTGGAGAATTTCGTATCTCGAATGTATATATGTATTTATGTAAGGGATTCTCATCAGATTTCTCTTTTTTTCCTGGCGATAGGGATTGTGTAAGTGAATCACATTTCAGTCATGTCCTAAATATTGAGCTGGATCAAGTCATCAAGGTAATTTTGCTAATCTAATGTTCTGAGTTGGACTTGGGGTTCGTTTGGTACCGCTTTCTTAATGCTTTCTAAAACAGTATTTTAGTTAAAAAATTTCTTGATTTAGAATTTTTTGTACTAAAAAGCTGTTTTAAAAAGCAATGAAAAAGTTGTCCCAAATGAAGCCTTGGGCACATTTAAAACGTCGTTCCAAGCTTCCCCAGCATTCGTCTATGTTCTTGTTTCCAGGCATTTCAACATTTAGGTGAAGGCCCGCTTCCAAGTTTCACCGTAATTATGGCACAAAAGAACCATCATACCAAGCTTTTCCAAGCTGATTCTGCTGAAAATGTTCCTCCTGGTAAGCTTCTCCACCTGCTATTACTACATAAAATTTCCTGTGACTGCTCTACGCTTGCTGTTTTTTGAGTTTCTAGAACTTGAATAGTTTCATAAAAGTTAATAGGCTTTCCAAGCCTATCACCCTGAAAATGGTCTTCCTGGTAAGCATCACCAGAAAGCTATTACATCTTCAAGAACAGATGATCGATCAGATGTAGTTGCTCTCCATTTCCTTTGTTCATATCAGTAAAGAGATTCTTTAAAGTTCATAGTTTCTTAAAAGTGTGCACTGTCTCAGGAACCGTTGTGGACACAAGGATTGTCCATCCAAGGAACTATGACTTCTACATGTGCTCTCAAGCTGGGATGATTGTAAGATTTCCTCTCAAAAATCTATCTCATAAATTTGTGGACACAAGATTCTCTAATCCCTCACTTAAGACTTCGATTCTTAATAGATTTTTAACTTCTACTCTCTTTTTGTAAAGGGTACTTCAAGGCCAACACGTTATCAAGTGCTTCTTGATGAGATTGGCTTTAATCCTGATGAACTTCAGAACCTTGTGCATTCACTCTCTTATGTGTAAGTCAATTTGCAGAGACTTCTAAATATCATAGAAGATATTGATTATAACAGTTGATATCATTTGTGGCAGATATCAAAGGAGTACAAGTGCAATTTCTGTTGGTAAATATGCTTTATTTGCTCTATATTCTCATTTTTTACTTCTCCAGAAGTAAATTCACATTGATTATTTACATCTAACAGTGGCTCCAATCCGATATGCACATTTAGCTGCACATCAAATGTCTCAGTTCATCAAATTTGAGGACTTATCAGAAATTTCGAGTCAAAATGGTGAAGATGGGACCTTTGCAATTCCGGAGATGCCTAAACTGCATGAGGAAGTTCGTGAGTCTATGTTCTTCTGCTAAAATAAAGCAGATTGACAGATAAGTGGTCCATATTTATTTAATTTTGTAAATAGATGAAGCTTAGTAGGAATTTTAGGAGCCCTTTCAATTAATATTGAAAACACAGCATTTTTTTGCTAGGCTGCTAGACCATTTTGAAGAAGATATTGAGCTTGGTCTGTAATGCAAGTCTGAACTCCCAAGTTTTATTTTATTGGAAGGGTTCAGACAATATTGAGAATCTGAATGGAGATCCATTTGAGGCATATCTTTCTAACTTGAAATGTTTCTGCACATGCACTATGTGAAGTGGAAGATAATTGCATATTAATGGAAGAATCTTGATTTCTTAGGACCAATCCGCTCTATTCTATCTAGAATGAGATTCTATAAACATATCATGTTAATCGTTAAACAACTTATTACGAACGCAAGACATCTAATAAGAAATGTCACAAAATCTTCTGCTCTTCAAGGATGTCCTTGATGTCAAGAAACATGTATTAGGATGTATGTCTGACTCGTTTAGTTTAGATCATGTTTTTGAAGAAACACAATTTTTTTTCAATATTAATGACATTAAAGTGGAAGATGGCTATTTAATTGATTATTATATAAAAACAAAGATCTATCATTTGCATAGTTATATTATATTATATATTTAATTGACTAAAAATAATTTTTTTAAATTAATAAGAAAGTTGTACCAAATGAAGTTGTATCAAAATTACAACTTTAAGAAGACAATCATCTAAATATAATATTATAATTTGAAATTATATAAGATGTTTTAACATTATAGTTTATATTTTATAAAGTAGCTCTTTTTATTGTCTTATATTTGAAATTTCACAAGGTAGTCTTACATTCTCAGGTCATATTTCAGAATTTATATTTTATTTTTATTTTTGTATATTGTAATTTTAAATTATGTAAGATATTATAATGTGTTATTGTCTTTATTTTGGTTGACCCTGCTATCACATTTACAATGTATATAGGATAGGGCTGCAAGCGAATCAAACGTTCGACAAGTTACTCGTTGTTCGGTTCGATTAAAGCTCGTTTGTGATCGTTTAATTAGCTAAACAAATAAATTTGAACAATATTTTAAATACTCGATTCTTAAATAAACAAACTTGAACACTAATGTGTTAGGCTCATTTATGTTTGCGAACAAAATCATTTGAAGTTCGTGAACAAACTTGACATCAAGCTCGATAGAAGCTTGATTCGTGTTCGATTTTGAACTCGTGAATAAGTTAGATAAAAATAATTAATATTTGACTATAAAATTAATAAATATAAATAATCACTATCTTTGTTATATAGACAATTGCTTTTATTATAAATGTGTTTGTTCATAGATATGTTCATGAACGTATTTGTTTGATAGTTTAAAAAAAATCGTTAAATATGTTCGCGAACAAGCTCGATAAGCACTAAACGAACGAACATGAACTGAACATGAACCAAACATGAACACAAACAATAAAGCTCGAACAAACATGAACCAAACTTGAACAACCTGATATTAAATGAACACAAACATGAACACTCACATACTCGGCTCGACTTGGTTCGTTTGCAGCCCTAATATAGGACAATTAAATAAATTAATTAATGACCATGATCTTGTAATAAATTTCAAGAGACAAAAGGTATTTATTGAATAATATGAGTTAAGTTTAAATTTTATGATTAAGGGGATGATTAGTGTGCAATTAGTTAACCAAATTAATCATCTTTTTACATTAATTTTATGAAATTTCGTAATTAGTATTAGAATAAATTGAGATAGACAAAAAAAAGGATAAAAGAAATTATATAATCATCATATTTTAAATGCAATTTACACTTATTCTCTTACCTATAAAATAACATATTTTAAATGCAATTTATATGATAAGCTATTTATAAGAGAAGTTTAAAATAAATCTAAAATAGCATATACCATAAAAAAAATATAAAACAAGTTAACAATTTGGCCTCAATCATATCAAAATGCAGCTCGAAACTAGCTTAAGGCTTTTGCTCAATTCTCAAATCGCACCAATTATGATTGTCGATGAGCTCAAATCTAACCTAATATCAAATCAATCATAACTTACTAATTTCAAATGGAGCTCATATTGATCTTTGTATGTATTCCACGATTAATTCAAGCATGTGTGATGAGACGGACTGATTGATTGGTGCGAGGCCGAGCAAAATGAGTTCAAATCATCTTGATCATGGCCGAAATCACTCAAACATTGTCCGTTTGCTAAACGGATTGTGACGATGCATTCAAAATGTTGAATTTATTCAAGAAAGCACCGTTTGCGTTCAATCTGATGGAACAAAATGAAAATGATAGACAAGTAAGACTTTGTGCGAATTCACCCAAAATATTGCATGTTTGCAAAACAAAGTATGCCAAAACATTCAAAATGTCAAAGTTAATCAGAACAAACACCCATTTTGTGTGGGTTGTAGCACAAAAAAAGAAAAAAAAAATGAAATTTGCCAGCACGCAAGAAGGTGACATGTAAATCAAAATGAGGCGGGATAATTTGTGTTTTCACTAGAGAGAAGGTCTAGCATTTATGCTGATGCCACATATGCAACAGAGACATTAAAAAACTATTGAAATTTTGTCTAAATGCCAGTTAGAAAGGGAATAATTAGAATGATCTACTGTACTAAAATATAAAAAATAAATAAATGCACATTTAGGGGTGTCAATTCGGGTCGGCGGGTCTGGTTCGGGTCGGCGGGTCTAGTTCGGGTCGAACCCGAAACTGACCCGGCACTGTTCAGGTCAACTCGAACCCGACCCGGTTTTAAAAATGGGTCAAGTTTTCGGACCCGAACCCGACCCGATTCGGGTCCGGGTCAACCCGACCCAACACGAATGACCCGAAATTGACCTAAAATTGCTAATTTTCGGGTCAAAATCGGGTAAATATTCGATTTTCGGGTCAATCTCGGGTTTTCGGGTCAAATATGAGTTTTCGTGTCATTTTCGGGTCAATTTCGGGTTACTGGGTCAACCCGAACACGACCCGTTTCAGGTTCGGGTTGACCCGAACCCGGATTTTTCCGGGTCGGGTTCGGGTCGTATTTCGGGTCGTGTCAAAAATTGACATCTCTATGCACATTAATGACAAAATTAAATTATTAAAATATAATATTTGTTGCTTTGAATAAACAAAATTGAACGCAAACAAGGTACTTAAAAAAAAAGGAACGTTGGTAATGTAATACTTACAATTACAGAACTTGATAGGACTTTTGCCTCTATCTCAGCATATCTTAAATTTATCGTCGGAAAGTTTAGAACTGAGAGAGAGAGAGAGAGAGAGAGAGAGAGAGAGAGAGAGAGAGAGAGAGAGAGAGAGAGAGAGAGAGAGAGAGAGAGAGAGTAGAAGGATGTTCGAAGGCTGCATGCGAGACTTGTCTGTTAGACTAGTTAGGAGATTTGTTCTGATTGAGGTAGGCTCCTAATGGCCTATTTTTTTAATTCAATTCTAATATTTTTACAATATGCTATAAAAAACATATGTTTTTCATGAGTGCTACAAATCTCTCAGTGTGATTTCTGGTATATTATAAAATGTCTTATTTCGATCATTAATTTAACTATAAGAAATTAATATTTCACTTATCATTTTCATTTATATGAATTTTTTGAATATTTCTTATTGAAAATGACAATTATAGCATTTGCTATGGTTTATTAAAGTCATAGAATGATATTTTCAAGATTCTTTATAAATAGTTTTTCAAATGGCGGATATTCAATGTGTAGGGAAATTATACATGCATCATCTTCTAAAGTATTATACATATGTATTCATGATTATGTCCAACATCATATATATCTATTAATTCATTTTATCTCTATATGTGCATTCATGTTCATATGAAAAAAGTTTTGATGTGGCATACTACAGGAAAATCAGGAATTACTGGCGGTTTTTTCTGGCGGTTCGTAATATGTTTCCGGCGGATTCCTAAAATATTAGCAATGTTTCGGTGGTTAGTAAACCTCCAGTATAAACAGTATAGAAAATAATTTTCGGCTATCAATTTCTGGTGGTTAACTTTACCGGCGGCATAAACGGACAATAAATTTTGGCGGTCATAGCGCCGGTGATGTAAGACCTCGTTCCTTTGCTGTAGCTGCTGGAAAAGTGATTTTTCCCCAGAATCGGCCAGGACGAAGTTGAGATCGTCCAGGCCGATCAGTGCTTTGAAAACAGCTGATTTCTGGAGTATTTTCTGGATGATTTCTGTACAGATCGTCCGGGACGATGTTGAGATCGTCCAGGCCGATCTGTACTGTAGAAATTATCGGCCAGACAATAGCCCTGGGAACTGTCCAGAACGATCAGAATTGGTCTGATCGTCCCGGGACGATGTGAATATCGGCCTGGCCGATCAGTTCACAGATATAAGAAAATCAGCTCGTTTTGAAGAGAGAGAAAACTTTTTATAAAAATCAAAATATCTGAGGAGAGAGAAGGAGCGGAAAAGCAAAGGAAGAAGTCCGATTTCGAGGCCCGCGGAGCGATTTTCGTCGTTCGTTGCTGTTGCATATTGTGTTTGTCTCGTGGTAAGGACTCCGAACCTTACTTCTGTTTTCGAAGATATTGTGTTTTGACCGAGTTGTGATCTGTTTTGTGTTTTCGTAGTCGACTTTTCGACATGATTTTGATTTGACACAACTTTCACCGCACAACTTCTAGTATGTTATAGATATGATTATTGTACACGATTTGACTGTATTCTACGAAGATTTTATTGGTCGGAATTGATTCTACGCGCTTTTAATTGAATAGAATAATATCAGGACCTGATTTGATTTGGATTCTATAGACTGATAGTCTTGCATTGATGCCGTGGTTATTCTGTTGTAATTTGGTGAAATTCAGAATTATGTCTTTTTGCAGGATTTTTGTGTAAATTCGATAGACTACCGTTACTCTGCCCGATTTTCGTATGATTTCTGATTTTCCCGGAATTGATAGATTGAATGGATCTGCCTAGGACTATTGATATGATCGTTCTCGATTTCTTTAATATTGCTTATTGCATCGATTATTGCATTGATTGATTGATTGATTGATCCTGAAAGACAAGTGGAAACCTAGTTGAACGTTGGTTATAGAAACCAACGTGTATTGAACGAACTACAACAGCACTATTGATATAGATTGACCACTACAACAGCATTATTGAACGAACTACAACAGCACTATTGATATTGATTGACCACTACAACAGCACTACTAATATTGAACGATTGATAACTACAACAGCATCATGACTAGTGTTTGGACTTGTCGAGTAAGACCATTGTATGAAATTGCATGCATCTGATATTGCATCGTATGGGTTTCCTGATCTGTATTGATTTATTAATTTCTGCTTTATTGGATTTGATCGGATTTACTGTATCGTACGGATTCTATTGATTTCATCGATTGACTACTGAGCATTGACATGAACATTGATAGATATAGATACTGTATGGATAGCATGGACATCGTATAGATTCATTGATATTGCTGCCTATAGATTTTATAGATTCACTGTTTCTACTGTTCTACTCCGTATTGACTGTTTTATAGATTTCTTGTCTCGTATCGCTTTTCTCAATTGACTTCATTGATTAGATCGTACTGATTTGACCGTATCGTTTTGATTGACGAATATTGATTGATTGAATTGATTTATCGATCTGCCTGCCGCTGCATTGATTGGTTTTATTGACTATTGATTTCTGTATTGCATTGACTCATTGATCATGTTCGACTGATTGATTTGACTTGATTTGATTAACCTGCATATTGTTTTCAGTGTCGTGCTTTGATTTCAGTTGTAGGCTTTGGTGACCTGCTGGGCTTTGTAAGCTCATTATATGTGGTTAATGATTTCAGGTGCAGGGCCTCCAGCTTGAAGATCTTTCTGCCGAGTTCTATAGCTTTTCTTTTGTAGCCTTGTTAGGCTTTCTTTTGTAGCCTGTATGGCTAGTGTAGTATTTTTTTTTTACTGTACTTTGACTTTTGTATTATTGTGAATTATGGTATCCGCTGTAGTTTCCTTTTTTTGTAATGTAATTATCTCTGGCTCTGGATATATGTATGTATGGATTGATATGAACAACAGATGAGAAAACCGATAGAAAGAAAGAAAAAAAAATAGATGAATCCTTTCGCTACACGGATCTTGGGGTTGTTACAATTGGTATCAGAGCAAGTGTAGTGAAAAGGATTTGATTATATCCAGAGTTGATAATTGCGTTATTTGATTTGTTTTGTTTTACGTATTTGATTTCCGCGATTTTGATTCGAATGATTTGTATTGATCAGGCCGATGGATCCGAAAGGAAAGAAAGTTGAGTCTGCTACTGATCTCCCACTCACGTCTGCGAATATGAATAAGTTTGCTAACATGGTCGCTCAGATGGTGAGTGACAAATTAGCAAAACGCTCTGGTCGTAGCAAGAAAAGTGGGGAAAGTAGCAGAGCAAGATTTAATGTTTGTAAATGTTGTGGGAAAAGACATTCGGGACAATGTTATCTGAGGACTGGGCAATGTTTCCGATGTGGTGGATATGGACATAGAGTGACAGAATGCCCAAGTTCTGAAAGACAAGGACCTGTTCCGATGGTTCTGACTGCTCCGACTGTCCCGACTGATCTGATTGGAGATAAGCAAAAGATGGAGGAGGATGCACCAGGAATGCCTGTAAATGTGACTGGTACGAGTTTTGTTTATCGTCTGTTTCGTTGTGATTTGCGCGATTTATTGAATGATTGGATAGCTCTATTTTGTTTCGTTTTGCTTTTGTTTTGCTCTGTACCCTTAAGGAAATGTCGGGACGACATTTTTCTAAGGTGGGGAGATTGTAAGACCTCGTTCCTTTGCTGTAGCTGCTGGAAAAGTGATTTTTCCCCAGAATCGGCCAGGACGAAGTTGAGATCGTCCAGGCCGATCAGTGCTTTGAAAACAGCTGATTTCTGGAGTATTTTCTGATGATTTCTGTACAGATCGTCCGGGACGATGTTGAGATCGTCCAGGCCGATCTGTACTGTAGAAATTATCGGCCAGACAATAGCCCTGGGAACTGTCCAGGACGATCAGAATTGGTCTGATCGTCCCGGGACGATGTGAATATCGGCCTGGCCGATCAGTTCACAGATATAAGAAAATCAGCTCGTTTTGAAGAGAGAGAAAACTTTTTATAAAAATCAAAATATCTTAGGAGAGAGAAGGAGCGGAAAAGCAAAGGAAGAAGTCCGATTTTGAGGCCCGCGGAGCGATTTTCGTCGTTCGTTGCTGTTGCATATTGTGTTTGTCTCGTGGTAAGGACTCCGAACCTTACTTCTGTTTTCGAAGATATTGTGTTTTGACCGAGTTGTGATCTGTTTTGTGTTTTCGTAGTCGACTTTTCGACATGATTTTGATTTGACACAACTTTCACCGCACAACTTCTAATATGTTATAGATATGATTATTATACACGATTTGACTGTATTCTACGAAGATTTTATTGGTCGGAATTGATTCTACGCGCTTTTAATTGAATAGAATAATATCAGGACCTGATTTGATTTGGATTCTATAGACTGATAGTCTTGCATTGATGCCGTGGTTATTCTGTTGTAATTTGGTGAAATTCAGAATTATGTCTTTTTGCAGGATTTTTGTGTAAATTCGATAGACTACCGTTACTCTGCCCGATTTTCGTATGATTTCTGATTTTCCCGGAATTGATAGATTGAATGGATCTGCCTAGGACTATTGATATGATCGTTCTCGATTTCTTTAATATTGCTTATTGCATCGATTATTGCATTGATTGATTGATTGATTGATCCTGAAAGACAAGTGGAAACCTAGTTGAACGTTGGTTATAGAAACCAACGTGTATTGAACGAACTACAATAGCACTATTGATATAGATTGACCACTACAACAGCATTATTGAACGAACTACAACAGCACTATTGATATTGATTGACCACTACAACAGCACTACTGATATTGAACGATTGATAACTACAACAGCATCATGACTAGTGTTTGGACTTGTCGAGTAAGACCATTGTATGAAATTGCATGCATCTGATATTGCATCGTATGGGTTTCCTGATCTGTATTGATTTCTTCTTTATTGGATTTGATCGGATTTACTGTATCGTACGGATTCTATTGATTTCATCGATTGACTACTAAGCATTGACATGAACATTGATAGATATAGATACTGTATGGATAGCATGAACATCGTATAGATTCATTGATATTGCTGCCTATAGATTTTATAGATTCACTGTTTCTACTGTTCTACTCCGTATTGACTGTTTTATAGATTTCTTGTCTCGTATCGCTTTTCTCAATTGACTTCATTGATTAGATCGTACTGATTTGACCGTATCATTTTGATTGACGAATATTGATTGATTGAATTGATTTATCGATCTGCCTGCCGCTGCATTGATTGGTTTTATTGACTATTGATTTCTGTATTGCATTGACTCATTGATCATGTTCGACTGATTGATTTGACTTGATTTGATTAACCTGCATATTGTTTTCAGTGTCGTGCTTTGATTTCAGTTGTAGGCTTTGGTGACCTGCTGGGCTTTGTAAGCTCATTATATGTGGTTAATGATTTCAGGTGCAGGACCTCCAGCTTGAAGATCTTTCTGCCGAGTTCTATAGCTTTTCTTTTGTAGCCTTGTTAGGCTTTCTTTTGTAGCCTGTATGGCTAGTGTAGTATTTTCTTTTGACTGTACTTTGACTTTTGTATTATTGTGAATTATGGTATCCGCTGTAGTTTCCTTTTTTTGTAATGTAATTATCTCTGGCTCTGGATATATGTATGTATGGATTGATATGAACAACAGATGAGAAAACCGATAGAAAGAAAGAAAAAAAAATAGATGAATCCTTTCGCTACACGGATCTTGGGGTTGTTACAGGTGACCTCCTGTTAATTATCGACAGCTTACCGGCCATCCAAAATGCCAGTTTTACCGGCGGCCTAACCGTCGGTTTATCGCAGCCAGTATTTACCGATGACTATATTAAAATTTTGATGGCTATAATAAGCCGTTCGGTATCAAAGTTTTCAGTTCATCGCTGGAAACTTGTAGCATTTTCAAAAAAAAAAAAAAAAAATCAACATCATATATATCTATTAATTCATTTTATCTCTATATGTGCATTCATGTTCATAGGGAAAAGTTTTGATGTGGGAACACTACAGGAAAATCAGGAATTATCAGTGATTTTTTCTGGCGGTTCGTATTATGTTTCCAGCAGTTCGTATTATATTTCCGATGGATTCCTAAAATACTAGCGATTTTCCAGTGGTTAGTAAACTGCAAGTATAAATCGTATAGGAAACGATTTTTGGCTGTCAATTTCTGGTGGTTAACTTTATCGGCGGCTTTCTGGTGGCATAAAAGGCCGGTAAATTCCTACGGTCATAGCGCCAGTGACCGCCGGTTAATTATTTCCTGATTACCAGCCATCCAAAGCGTCAGTTTTACCAGCGGCCTAACCATCGGTTTACCGCCGCCAGTATTTATTAGCGGCTATATTAAAATTTTGGTAGCTATAATAAGTCATCTGGTATCGAAGTTTCTGGTTGACCGTTGGAAACCTGCAACATCTTCAAAAAAAATTGACATCCCCCCCTCTCTTTACTCAAATTTCCACAATGCCTGTACAGAATTAAAAACATATATCATAAATAAGGACAACACACCATTATAATCAACCCACAACTATAGTCCAAAATCAACATATATAACTTTCAAATGAAATCCACAATAATCATAACCAAATGTTTAAACAAACAGAAATACATATGTTCTATAATAAACATAACATATAAATCCATAATAAAATGTCCATGTACTTCGTGTCTTCGCTTTCACACAACAAGTTCATCAAACCAAATGTTTAAATAAAAAGTTCATCAAACAAATAAGAGCGCTAATCATCCTCCGTGTCCTCACTGCCTTGTGATTTATGTGTCGGCTCTTGCTCTTTCTTCTTTTGATTTTCTTCTCTATAGGATCGTAGCTCTATCTGCATCTCATTTTGAACATTTCTCATCTCTTTTATCTCTCCCGTCAAGGCAGCAACCCTCTGGCTAACAATTTCTTCATCTCCACTAGCATCATAAAATGCTGATATATATGAACTACCCTTATAAGCATAGCCTTATGAACCCAAGACATATACTCTCCTCCTCTACCTTCCTCCAACAACATCTGACCACGTATGATACTTAGAATACTTGATCGATCCTGAAGATGATCCCTCACCAGTAGACTGATGACTTTCTGGAACTCATACAAAATCATCCTACAAGAATAAATCTACAAAATAAATTTATATTATAATGAACTTTTTTATATTAAATTTATATTCCCAAACTCCAAAAATTATACTCACATGAGCTTTTTTTGCCTTTTTTATTAATCCACTGATGCTCAGCTTGATGTTGGTGAGTCCTCATATGCAACTCTAGTGGTGTAAGCTCCCGACTAAGAAACTCTTTCTGAAAATATAAGATATAGTTAAAATTATATATATATATATATATATATATATATATATATATATATATATATATATATATATATATATATATATATATATATATATATATATATATATATATATATAACTAATTGAAAACTTTTGCCAGTCGACATTTATATTCAGTATGAGGTACAGATCCATCAGTATGAGGAGAGCTTCCTAAACCCCCGCAATCAAATACTTTGTTCTGCTTATTTTGTTCTTTTATTTTTATGAACTCAGGGCTCGCCCAAGCTTTACTAAAATCTACCCATACGCCCTCTCCAATCCATAATGAATGCTGCCTGGACTTTTTAATGTCCATGAACATGTCCCTAAGACGGGTCGATCCTCTTCTCTCAAAATTTGTTCTGATTCTTGTACTATGCTCAAGCAACCACCTAAAATCTTTTTATAAAAAAATATAGCCATAATAAATAATATTAATACAAATTAAATCAAATATTTTAATTCATGTCAAATAAATATACCTGAAACTCTCTAAATCATATATCCTTAATTTCCTTTGGGATCTTCTTCCATGATAAATAAGAAACATTATATTTGCTTCTTATGATGTCTCAAATCTTATGGGTAAGTGGCCTTGAGAGATTGAAGCTGTAGTTAAATTGTTTATCAATAATATATAATATATCAAATTATAATAAGCTTAACAAAATAAACTGAACTTATGTATCGCCCTCACACTCAATGTATAGATGCTTATTTGCTGTAGTTGCAGGATCCCCAGCACCAACCTCTGCTTGTGTAGATGGACCACAGTGTTTTGGCTGTACAGTATATGGGTAATAATAGGGGTGGGGGTAAGGAGGGTAAGAGATAGTAGATGGACCGGTTTGTGATGTTGGTGGGGGGTAATATGGATAGAATGGAGTTGTATGTGTCTAATTTGAAGAGGAAAATTGAGGACTCATTGATGCAAGAGGTATCCAGGAAAGGGTGGTAGTACACCAATAAAAAGTGGATCTAACTGGCCCTAACCCTGCTCACTAGGGGACTGCTGCTGACTCCTGGGTGGTGGTGGTGATGATATTACTAGTGAAATTTATATTTGCCCCACTTTCATCACCCTGTCTAGGTCTTCTTAGTCCAACACTCAAATGTTTTTTATAAGAAAACTTTAAAGTGAAGGATTTACGAGGATAGTCACCTAAAGTTATCTATATTAAAAGAAGTAATTAGTAAATTATTGTAACATATAAAAAATTAAATTATAAGTATTCTAGAGATTTGCATAAGTAGAAATTAAAAAAATAAAATTAGATAAATTAGTTATAACGAATATATATAGATAAAAAAATAAAATATATATAAAGAATTACATAATATATAATAATGATTAACATATAAAATGGATTTGATAAGAGATATTTAGCAATATATATTTACTAACTTGATTTCAAAAAAAAAAAAATTCAATAAGTATATTATAATAAATTCAATCACTTAAATTATAAAAACTATTCAAAATCAGAAATATTTTTATTGCACTCCAGGGTATATTCACTTTTACCCTCATTCTTACTTGATGAGCTAGTTGAATTATTAACATCTTTTAACTGCATTTCAATATTATAGATTGAAGTTGACATCTCCTCAATTTTAACAGACCTATAATTTGACTTCTCATTCTCTTGATGTGTAGTTGCTACGACATATTATTAATCAATTATCCCCAGTGCTTCTATTTTTATGATAGCTAGCCAATCTTGTTTATCCCTACAATCACTGGGATATTTGCTGAAATAAACTTGAACAACTTGACTTACTAACATAAATGAATAAAACTTATAGTATATTCTACTATGTTTTACGTTTACTAAACCATATACAGGATGAACCCTTGTGTTTCTATTCTTTATTGGATTATACCATTGATAGTTAAGCAAATATATAAAGTTCTTATCTTTGCTTGGGTACTCCAAGTCAATAACCTCATTCAGAATATCATAATAATCACACTCATCTTCTTCATAATTATTCCCTCTAACATGTACTCCATAATTTTTAATTTTTCTTCCTTCACTCTACGACTTAGAATAAAATCTAAACTCATTCACTATATATATTGGACAGGTCTATACTTTTCGCATTGGGCCCCATGCTAGTGTTTACAAACCTTTATCGAAACACTTGTTATCAACGTTATGTACCTAAGAAAAATGTTAAATGTTAGATTTTTTAGTATTAAATAAGATGTAATTTAAATAAAAGTTTTAAAATTTAAGTGCTCACATAAGATCTAAACTAAACTGGGAATTCATTTGCAATAACTTGCTTAACATCCATAGTATCTGTTAGAGGCAAATTGCTTATAAAAGACTTGGTGATAAATCATCCAAATAATACTTTAGTATTTCAAATAAATATTACTCATTATGCACATTATGAAAGAACTTACTCTAAGATTGGTTGGACTTCTTCACAGTTTAGTAGCACATATAAAGTCAATGTTTTAATTTCTAAATCATTGAGAAATCTTTCAACACATTTGTCACTAGGCTTTTCATGACTTCTAAAGACTGATAGTGTATCCTGTGATTGTTCTTCTACATTGAAGTCCATGTTATGACTAATTTTTTTTCTTGTACTCCTTA
The DNA here is from genome assembly GCA_016618105.1 of Dendrobium huoshanense. NCBI lineage: Eukaryota > Viridiplantae > Streptophyta > Magnoliopsida > Asparagales > Orchidaceae > Dendrobium > Dendrobium huoshanense. Next base: position 72,017,043 of record CM028345.1, read on the forward strand.
TATGTGGCTCGAAGTAGTAAGAGTATAAGTGAGTAGTTTTTTGAGATAAATATGCTTCACATATCGATTCTTTTGACCGTGCTTTATTCTTAACATATTTAATTCTTAAGCATATTCATGTTTAAAACAAGTCATGTTATTCTTCTGATAGTTTTTGCATAAGTAACCCTTATGTATATATTTTCTTTAAAAAAAATCAATTTTTATTAAATGAATATTTAAGTATTTTACTTATACATTATAAATATGGGTATTGATGTGTGTAATATAAATTGGGATAGCCTATTGAGCATGTCAAGCTCACTTTATTGTTTATGAAATTTTGGGATAAGGGAGAGGTCTAGAGGAGTAAAGCTTGATAAGGGGTAGACCAACTAGAGCTTTGAATTAAGGTATTTTGATGATCTAGTTATTATATATTGATGTATAAAATGAACTTGGATTGGATTATTTGTATATAGTTCTTTTGGAAATGAAAGTTTGATGTCCTTTTTGTTACTAAAATTATTTTGGATTATTTAGTTGGCTTTAGTATGTTTTGCATTGTGGTTGAGACAATTAAGTTTAGGTTTTAATTCTTTCATTAAATTTAAGGGCATGACAGAGTGATATCAGAGTAATAGTTTGTAAGAATTAAATTATAACCAAAATCATATGGAATAATTTATAGATATCAGAAAGAAGTTGAGGGTAATTTAGTATTATTTTTTATCTGTATATCTGTTATACGTGCATGTGGTTAAACAACCCCACCCCCTTATTTGTATTTTAGATGAAAGCAATTCTACATCATGTACACCTAAGATCAAGAAGCAACTGATGGACAGAGTTTTAGTTAGGCTACTACAGTTCAGAGTTTTGTAAGGAAATAACTTCTACCTCGATGATATAGTTTGTTCGATTAGTGGCTTGTCTTATGAGTGAGCCTAGAGTAGGATGATGGGAGTTAAGAGAGAGGATGTGGATAGGCTATTTCAGGTATTTTTTAGATTGAAATCTTATTGATTTCAATTAGTAGTAGAGCTTCAGACAACTGAGGATTGGCTAATAAGATTAGAGAAGTCTTTTGATAGTATGTAGTGTCTTGAGGGTAGGAAGGTCCCATTAGCATATTTTATATTGAATGAAGAAGCGAGTGTTGGCATTCCTATGATCTATTGAAGATTCAAGGCAAAACAAATGCAGAGAATTCATAGGAGTTTATGGTGACATTTAGGAGATAGTTTTTATCGCCACCAACCATAAAGCAAATGCAGGAGTTATTATTGAGACTAGTCCTAGGGTGTCAGATGATAATGTAGTAAGATGGCAGAGTTTACAACCCTTTCTGGGTATGCTTCCCCAATTATTCAATACTCTAGAGGAGAAATGTTATAGATTTTTAGGGGTTTAAGACATAACTTGAGACAGCCACTTAATTTTATTTCATATTTGGGAGTGTAGGTGGGTTAATTTTGATCAATAGTGCTCTGGCTTGTGGATTATATGGGAAGAGGCAAACATGTTGATGTTATATATTCATGAGGTAGTGTTTTTGATGTGGCCAATCTGATCGCAAAGTGGCTCAATCTCTATAAAGGGCACCAAATGGTAGATCTGAGGTTTAAGGAAGCTAGCCAGAGGATGCCAACAAAGCCACTTCTAGAACTATTAGTGAAGGATTCTCAGCTCAAAGTAATGGTTGGTTTGGATGTAGACAATTTAGTGGATCAACAAGAGAGGATTAAGGGAGTCCATTACAGTGGTCAGTGAAGCTATCTGATCCAACAAGAGGTTAAAAATACACAAGATATAGTGAAAAGTATAACTTTTATTTTTATAATGTCCTATCATATTTTATTTGATTATAGAATGAGTCATTCTTTTTTATCTTAGTATGTGTTGAATGAGTTAGGTCTAATTCTTGATTTATAATCATCTAGTGTGTCTATTTTACCACCCACTAGAGATTATCAAGTTACTAATTAAATTGGTAGATGTGAAATTAAAATTATAAATATGATGTTAGAATCATAATTGGTTGTGTTACCTCTGAAGGAGTTCAATGTGATTGTGAGCATGGATTGGCTAAGCAAATATGGAGCTCATATTGATTATAGTAAGAAGAGGGTGAGTTCATGTATCAAAAGTGAATTATTTCATTTTTTCAGGGTGCCATAGGTGTTTTATCTTTCTTAATATCTGTGTTGCAAGTTAATAAATCCCAAATAAAAGGAAAATTCATATTTTTGTATTATATGAGATACTTGAATAAGTCTATAAAGTGTATTAAGAATGTTCTAGTGGTGATTATTTTCTAATATTTTTCTAAAGAAATTGAAAAGTCTGTCACTCAAAAGAGAGAGAGAGAGAGAGAGAGAGAGAGAGAGAGAGAGAGAGAGAGAGAGAGAGAGAGAGAGAGAGAGAGAGAGAGAGAGAGAGAGAGAGAGAGAGAGAGAGAGAGAGATTTGTATTAAAGTAGTGCTAGGTACATCTCAAATAGTAAAGACTCCTTATATAATGACACCAAGGGGATTTTGAGAGTTGAAAGTGTAGTTGTAGGAGCTATTAGATAGAGGCTGTTTATGCCAAGTGGATCTCCGTAGGGAGCTCCAATATTATTTGTGAAAAAGAAAGATAAATCTTTGAGGATATATATATATATATATATATATATATAATAAAAAATGAAAAGATAAATGTGCAGAATAAATATCTACTGTCCAATATTGATTATTTATTTGACTAGTTAGAATGTGTAATTATATTCTCTAAAATTAATCTAAGATTGGGCTACCATCAATTAAGATTGAAAGTTGAGGATGTGGTGAAGACATCATTTAACATCAGATATGAGTAGCATGAATTTCTAGTAATGTCATTTTGAGTGATAAATGCACCAATAATATTCATGGATATAATAACCAGAGCGTTCAGAGAGTATTTGGATTAGTTCATTTTTGTATTCATTAATGATATTCTGGTGTATTCAAATATGGAATATGATCATGTGAGGCACTTGAGATTAACTTTGAAGACCATAAGGTAATACAAGTTATATATATGCTAAATTCTCTAAATGTGGATTCTTATTGAAGTTTGTGGCATTCCTAGGACCTATTGTAAGAAAAGAAGGAACCTCTTTAGATTCTTATAAAGTGCAAGCAATGGTGCATTGGCCAAGGCCGACATTAATAACTGAGGTCCATTGTTTTTAATCACGATTGGTTATTATACGAAGTTTGTTAGAAGTTTTTTGCAATTTTCTATTCCTTCGACAAGATTGACTCATATAGTCATATCATTTGATTAGATACTAGTTTCTAGAAATTGAATGAGTGTATGATGCCAATCCTTATATTGACTATCCCGCCAGGTACTAAAGGAGTTCAAGTATAAAGTGATGCTTCTTTGAAAGTTTTAGATTATGTACTACAACAAAATGTGAAGGTAGTGTTTTATGCTTCTAGATAGTAAAAGTTGAGTGAAAAGAACTATCCTACTCATGATCTAGAGTTGGTGCCAATTATATTTACATAAAAATTCTGGAGGCATTGATAGTTGGATTGTATGTAGTCCCGAAGGTTACTATTTATAATCAAAATGATAGATTTACTTCTAGAATACGGAAGGGCTTTCAAGAAGTTTTGGGAATAAAATAAATTTTGTTATGGCCTTTTATCTCTATACATATGACTAGTTTGAGAGGGGCATTCAAATTTTGGAAGATCTGTTAAGTTTATGTGGATTAGAATTTGGAGGGAGCTAGAAGAATCATATTTCTTTGATTGAATTTATATATAACAATAATTTCCAAGCAAGTATTAGAATGGCTCCATATCAAGTTTTGTATGAAAGAATGTGAAAAGCATTTTTGTCCTAGATATAAATGGGAGTAACAAAGTTAATGGGTTCTAGTTAGTAGATAGTGCTATAGAGAAAATTAGATTGACTAGGAAAATATTGGAAGTTGCTCTGGACAGGAAAAAGAAATTTTATGATTTGAAGCATAGAGCAATGAAATTTCAAGTTAGAGATTTAAAAAAAAAAAATTTTTGAAGGTCATAGTAAGTTAAGCCCAAGGTTAATTGGTCCTTTGAAGTTATTGAAAAATTGGAAAGTTTGCAAACAACTTGTTATTACTGGATTATATGCAAGATACTTGTTGCGGGCTAGAATATATGCGACGATAGAGTTAAAATTCTGCGTCTTAGCGTTGTATGAATATCCAGCTCACATATAGATAACACAAGATATTTTTACGTGAAAAAACTTTAGAAAGCGGAAAAACTATGAGGCCTAGCTTAGTCTGAAATGATTCCACTAGTGCTTGGGTAGATTATAATGGACTGACTCGTCCCTGAGGGAGATTAGATTACAAATGTCAACCGTTTGGTTGAAATCTAGTGAAAAATGAGGATGAAATTACAACGTCACTTGGTGGACTGGTAGAAATCCAGTGCTACTTGAAAATTCGGGCGTTAGTTGGTAGCTTGGCGTTGGTTTAGTAGAACTTTAGAGTCAGATGGTGGTCCGACGAAACTCCAAGCATTAAGTGATGGTCTGGTAGAACTCTGGGTTTACTCTGAGTCTTAAGTGGAGGTCCAGTAGAACTCTGGGCCTCAATTGGTGGTTTAATAGAGCTTTAGGCCTTAGGTGGTGGTCTGGTGGAACTCCGGGCCTCAGGTGGTGATCAGGCAGAAGTGAGGGCCTCAGGTTATGGTCCGGCAGGCTCAAAGCCTCAAGTGGTGTTTCGGCGGAGGTGAGGGCATCAAGTGGTGGTACGACGGAGGTGAGGGCCTTAAGTAGTGGTCTGACGGAGCTCAAGGCCTCAAGTGATGGTCCGATAAAGATCAAGGTCTCAAGTGGTGGTCCGACAGAGGTGAGGGCCTCAAGTGGTGGTCCGACGAAGCAACGATGTCAGGAGGTGGTCCGACGGAACTCAGGCGATGGTCGAGGAGGAGCAAGGAGGCAACAATGATCTCCGATCTCTCTCTTGAACTAGGGTCCCCTTTCAAGAGAAAGAAGGGGTCTATTTATAGATTTTTAGAGTGGCATGGCACGTAAATAGGTGAGAGATTAAGGGTAAATGACGAGTTGTTAGATGGACGACCGATGTTGAATCCCTTGATCAAGGACCATTTGATGGACATTTGAATGTCTTAGTGATGTCAAAATTTGGTGATCTTGGGCTCACTGGATTCATCTCGACGAGCCGCTCGATTTGATTATAAGCATGTTATGTTTGAAAGTCGTTTGGTAATCCAAATTGTGGTTCAAACCATCCAACAACGCTTCTAACCCTTGATTTGGACCCATTTGGGCTCGGATTGGGTTGGATTTGGTGTCTTTGGGTTCATATTCTCGAGACATTCAGTTCGACTATAAGTTTGCTAAAATCGGAGCTGAGATGATCTCCGAATTAATTTTAGAAGTTTCCAACTTGATTTTGTCTCGAGATTCGTACCCGATCAGGATAAGTTTTTGATGATATATCAATACTCATAATATTTTTCATGTAACTATACTAAAAAAATGAGTTTCTAATCTGGATCAATGAATCCCTAAAAGTGAAATTGAAGTACAACCGAACTTGACCTATAGGGAGGAATTTAAGCGTATCCTAGCATATGATGAGAAACAATTAAGAAATAAAAAAAAAATCTATATCACCAAGATCCCATGGAAGAATAGGTCTGAAGAAGAAGCCATTTGGGAGGTGGAGATGAGGGCATAAGTAACCCTTCTATTTATATTTTCTACAAGAAAATTTATTTTTTGTTAATGAGCATTTAAATCTTTTATTTATACATTGTAAATATGGGTATTGTTTATAAAATTTTAGGAAAAGAGAAGGGTACACTGGATAAAGGCATGACTGTAAAGAGCTTTGTATTAAGGTGCTGTTGTAATCTAATTCTTTCTTGATGTGTGGAATGAACTTGGACTAGATTATTTATACATGATTCTTTGGAAATGAAATTTAATTTCCATTTTATTATTTAAGTTATTTTGGATTATTTAGTTGGCTTGCATATGTTTTGCATTGTAGTTGAGACAATTAGGTTTTGATTATAATGCTTCCATTAGATTTTAAGGCATGATAGGTAATGTAAAAAATATGAAAAAATTCCTAATCACTTGCCACACCACTAAATTCAGAACCTAAACATGAAAGTGAACATAAGGCAAAAAGTATTCGTATAAAATTGTGCACGTATTTCAATAATAAATACCTGTACAAATAATCAAATCCAAATAATTTTAAAATCTTATGTGTGTGTGATTATAAAATTTAAATGCATTGCCTCAATGTTTGTCACTATAATAAGCGTGTCACTGCTTTGAGAAGCATATTAATGATTTGATTAGTTTGCCACTATCTCGAAAAGTGCGCGATTGTTTTAAGAAGTGTGTGGCCTTTTTAAAAGCAAGAAAAACACAATAAACAAAGTAATGTAAAAGCTTATGAATACATCTAAAAATATTAAAATACATCTTTTAGGTTCATCAAAAAGCATGAATCCCATTTAAAAGGAAAGTTAACAAATATACTAAATGCTCAAATACAAAATATGAGAATGCTACATAGGGTTTAAATAAGTTGAACTAAAATCCCCTTTTTGACATTAAATACCCATATATACTCCGACCAAATACACCAAACCCCTAAACTTGATGTATAAGATTTTATGCGCGTTAAAACTAATAACGCATCGTTTAAATTGTATTCATATCAACAACATATAAGTATGTCATTTTTGAAGATATAAATGCATCAGGCAAATTCATTAAAATGCCTTCAAATGTGCTATGCAAATGCATCAAAAAATATGCATGGCATTTAAATTTTGTTCAAGTCTTTAGAAGGTCCAATTCATCTACATGTGCTTCGATAAGTGCAAGCAAACGTTTGAACTTGACATTTGAGAATGTTGTGCAAACAAAAAAAATGAAATGAACTCTGATCGAATCGAATCATCTACAAACAAGTCAGTAGAGCCATAAGTTTGAAAATAACAAAATATAAATATTCAAATATCCTAATGATGATTGTGTTGAAAGTAAATCTTAATCATGATGCTTTTTTTATATAAAAAACACTCAAATTTCGATGTAAAATATTTTGAGCTCATATCCAATTAAAGTTATAAAAATCTAAAAAAAAAAAAAAATAGAAAAAGTAGAAATATTTCAAATGAAAATCTATCACCTTAAAAATTCAAGTAAAATCCATCTACCCTTGTAATCTTATTTTTAGAGATAATAAATTCAAAATAATCTCTACTCATAAAGAACTTATATTACTTAAAATATCAATATGATTCATTTTCAAATGATCTATCATCAATAAAGATATGACATGTATCCTCTAACCAATAATTTTGCTATCAAATGACATCACATGAAAACGATTATGACTAGACTTCTAATCAAATAGTTTGTCATGAAATGGACGATATTAAATTATGTTTATAACTAGAACAACAAGTTCCCCAATAGCTTAAAAAACTTTGAGTAGATCAGTTATTAGTCGATCAACTTGAATTGATCCTTTACACAATATTAACCCTAATTTTTCAAGGTGGACGAAATAACTCATAATTTTTGATTAAAAATCCTTCCGTCAGGTTGGTCCACTACCTCCTATGACTAAAAAGACTATAATAACTTAAAATGATGGAACCATATGATCATGATCAAGTTCGTCATCATTCCCCTCATCCTCTTTAAGTATAGAACTACAAATTTAAAACCCTAAACACCAAATTTATCCTTACTAGATATTCAATATTTGATGCATATTTAATGATTAGTTTTAAAAAAAATTCTCTCATTGGAAAAAAAAGAGGATAAATAATAATAGGTCTTTACACCCATATGAAACTTGAAATCAGCTCATAAATCCTCCTAAAATATGGGTGATATCTCTAAATAGCATCTTATCTGATACCTATTTTTCAGTGGTGTTAATTAGCCTATAGGAATTCATTTTATACAGCATTTTGTTTAGCGAACCAAAATTCTTCAACGAGTGGTAACCAGAAACTTAAACGAAGCTGTGCAGGAAAATTGAAGGCAGAAGACAAGCTTTCGACTTCTAAAGCTTCGTTTGGAATGACTTTTTTTCTGCTTTTTAAAACTGTTTTTTAGTATAAAAATTAAATTTTTTTAAGAAAAAACATTAAGAAGCAGTAAGAATGGCTACAGCTAATAAGCCATTTTCTGTAGATAGTCTCAAACGCAGAAATGAAAGCCTACAGCAAAACTGAGCACCAAATAAAATTACCCCATCAAAAAAAAGGATTCAATCTGAACCACATATCGCATCAGTACAAAGTCACTGAACACACTGACGTAGCAGATTTTTATTTCCATGCCAACAAAAAAAAAAAAAAAACCCTTCAAAACATTATTTTCACATAAAATTATATAAAAATTGGAAAGAGCGAACAACAACTCAACAGTTTAAATATCAAGTTCTTTGGCCGTCAACAGCAGTAAATGCAATTCCAGCAGCTGCAAACAGAGGGGAAATTGGAGGCAGTCCCAAAAACTCCCCAGCTTATGAAATGAAAACCCCCAGTGGATGAAAAAAGAGTGGGGGAAACCTTAATCAGATTGATTCAGTAGAGACTCAGAAGAAATTGCAGAATTTGATTGAGGGTCCCTATACTCATCATTATCAGGAGGAGGAGCTTCGTCCCTCACCTCAGATTTCATGATTTTAGGAGCTTCCAACGACGTTAATGTCGCTTGCGGGTTCCTCTGGTTAGGAAATAAAGGAAAATGATCAGGTATAGACATTTCTGGCAATGAGTAGTTATAATAGCTTATCCAGGGATGATCAAATCTGCAAGCTGAGCCATAGCTGCAGGTTCCATACATGCTGTAGAATGAGCAAACCGCATGGCCCTGCATCATTCGGGTAAATTCAGTGAGAAACTGAATAAGGCTTTGTTTGGAATGACTTTTTTATTGTTTTTAAAGCGGCTTTTTAATAAAAAATTAAATTTTTTTACTAAAAAGCCGTTTTAAGAAACAGTAAAAAAGTCGTCCCAAACGAAGCCTAAAGGTAAATTATGAAGTACACTATTTAGAAAATAAAATAAAATACACATTACAGGTCTCATAGGGAGGCCAAAGGGTCCAAGAGTGTTGGTAGCTGATGAGAATCTCTCTCTCGGGTGATGGTATTTGCAAGTTGAACCATATTTACAGCTTCCAGTTTTCAAGTAATACTGGCATTCGGGTTGATCTGGTCGCTCCGGGAAATTTTCGACGAAGCTGGGACTTGGATGGGCGTTGTTCTTGTACTTTGGTGTCTGAGTGTGCCCAACTATATCAGGAGATGGAACCTGACTCACATTACCCTGGTTTCCAAGTAAACATATACAATATATTTATCAATGTTTTAGGGAGAATAACTATCTTCCTGTTCTACAGGGAAATCTATATAAGAAATTCATAGACACAAATTTGAAAGCTAAACAACAGGTCTTTGCTATTCTAGAGAAGATATAATTTTCTAAGAAAATCATGCAATTCTGAATTTAAGAAAATAAATGAGTAAATAAAAATTACCTGTTTCTTGCTAATATAATTTGAGGTTGCTTTTCCCTGGTCCACACAAATCATGAGACCAAAGAAAAAAAAAACAGCTAAGAACTTTATGTTTGGAACTCATATAATGTGGAAGGCACAAGTAACGGTATGATGCTTTAAATTTTCAAAAGCCAAAAGTAGTATTTCCTGATGCCGGTCACTGGGTTTAGTCAAATATATAGAATACCAGCATGTCAAATCCCTAAACTCTCATGACAGAGATACCGTTAGCGTAGTGCACATCATTTAAAGTTACATTTTCTCGAAGCTTCCTAGACTCTTTTGCTTAAGCTTTACCATGCTTGACATATAGCATGCTGCAAGAAACAAAATTTATTTATGCAAAAATCTCTCACCAGTGCATTTGACAATTCAAAGTAGGTTTACAGATCTACTAAATACTAATGCCGAATAGCATATTCAAGACCCATAGTATTTCGTGGCAAACCTTCTACAATCTTCTATTAAAGTTCTTATAGGGAAAAATAGGAACAGCCTTAAGTGGTTCTAATGAAAATAGAAAAAGACTACTCTCCCCTTTCCCTCACAAGGTCAGGTTAAACTAATATGCTTGTCCAAAATAGATAAAGCCAACTAATCTCACAAAACTAGAAATATAATATTAATAAGAAGGATATTACAAAACCTACATAAATGAATTAGGATACGGATGAATAAGATGATGATTACAGTAGAAATGTTTACTTGCACCTGTCAAATTAAGCTTCAATTTAAGCATTTACCAGTACTCATCCTATCAAACACAAACCAAAAGAAGCTCAAGCAGTGCTCCTTAGTTCTAGTAGAGGTCCTAATTTTGAGTGTGGGTCGTGACATTTTTAAATTATATCTTCATTAGCTCCTACATAAAATTTGGTGCCTCGTTCCATTCTTATTTGTAATTGATCTCATGCCTATTTATTTGTAATTAGTTTTGTGTCTGACTTTTAATTGATGCTTGCAACCTTTAAAAAAAAAAAAACCATACGTAGAAGAAGAGCATCTTTGCTTTCAAGAAAAAAAAGGTAGATAGCAAATGCATCAAAAAACTAAGCTAGCATATCAGCAGAGCACAACCTACTGCACAAGTGCATAATCCATGCTCATGAATCCATGAACAGTAAATACATGATCTATTTGCAGGGATATGGCTGGCTGCCAAAAAAGACAGCAAATTACCAAATGAAGCCTTTAGTCTCAATTTTACTTTCTAATTCTTATTAATCAACAAGTGAACCAAGTACAATGCATTGACTATAATCAGAGCAATCACCGGGCATGCAACAGCAGCCTCATCAGCCAGAAATATTTTATGCATTTCATATATATATGCGCGCACGCAAGCTAACCGAGTCTATCGGGCATTCAAATGTCCTAGTCTAGACAAATCAAACCTAAGTAAGCCTCAATAGCTCCTTCAGTCCACAACCATACTCCATTGCAGCTTTAACACCCTCTTTGTATGATAACCAAAATGTTCAAAATAATGTAAGCATAAACTTCCTCTAAATATTTATTTATTTTCATTAAATTCTACTTCTAATTCCGAGCATTTTGACACATAGAAGTATATGTACAATATTAATTTAATGGTATGTATAAATAGTTAATGAAGAACTGTTTATGTCTCAAAATCAGTTAACTAAAACTAAGTTAATTAATTATTAAATTATAACTATTAACAGTCATTTCATTTTATTATTTTATTCTGATTACTGTAGCTTATTCACTTAACTAAACATGCATTGACTTGATTAAATCCCACGGCTGAGAAGGGTTTAGGGAATGTAATAGTGGAAATGAAGTAATGCAATAAATTAAATAATAATATATAAAAGCACTAGCGAGTATTAACCATTCCTTCTCTTTTTCCCGTTATCTGGCTGCTGGCATTCGAACGATCAGCCTGTCGTGAGCTGGGAGACGGATGTGATGCTGAAGACCGCAGGTGGACGAAGACCGCAGGTGGACGGAACTAAAATGTTGCTGCAACTGATTTCAAGACTTAGGGAATGATTTTGAGGAAGGAGGTTAGAATTTCAGATTTTTGGAGTTAGTATTTTCTAAAATTTGTATTTTTTTCTGTATTTGTTGTGTAGAAATAGGTGTGTGTTGCTTTGTTTGCTGAATTCTATTAGAAATGTTGAAGTGCTGAATTTCAGTGAGGGATGGCTGATATGAAATTTATGTTTGCTGAATTCCATTCATAGAAATCAGAAAACAGATTTTTGTTACTGAAATCTGTAAGGAAGAAGGGATAGAAAAGTTGAAATACGGTAAAGGTATTACTGTTGGTTGAAATTTAGTAACGGTGGTTGTTGCTATTGCTGAAATAAAGGTTTAGGTTGCTGAATTCAGGAGGAAAAATAGGGCTGTTTGCTGAATTTTGTAAGTAGAGGGCTGTAGGGTCGCAAAAATCAGTAAAGAAGATGAATTATAAAGAAAAAAAGAAATAGAAAGGAGTTTTGGAAAGAGAGAAAATGTTAATGTTAAATAAGGAGAAGTTTAGTGGAGATAGTGTACAAGAGGAAAGAAAGCCGACTCTGGGTGAACTAATTCCTATCAATGTAAGATACCCAAACGATGTCATAAGACATAGTAAAATTTTATATATTTGCAACTTCATATATGTTATGTTTAAAATAGCATGTTATTCCAGTTTATTATGTCAGTGACTACAATAGCACATTGGAAATAATAAATATATGGCGGATAAGCCCGTACAAGTAAAGACGAAAAACCAGACAAGATAAGCCTACACTCTCGAAACTCTAAAAGTTAAAAATTCAGACTCAATCTTGAATGAGAGAACAACTTCAATTGTAGAAGTTGGGAATTCATACACAACCTTGAATTAAAAGCTGAAATGGTGCAAAAGTTTATAGTCATCATATGACTTGTATAAAGATATTGAACAGAAAATAAAAAAGAAAGTGATGTTATATATTCTTATGACCAGTACGAAATTTACATATGTTTTAAATTAATTGTAAAAAAAATAATATTATTATTTTTCTACATTGCTTGCGTATTTCATTGAGCCTGACTCATTTAATAGTGGTTGTACTGCAGATAAGGGGAAGGAGCAGTGGGGCAGTAATCAGGACAATGGACTATTTTTTTGTACATACACTTTTTATGTGTATAAAGATATCTAAGTAGGAGTTATACATACTTCTAGGTATGTAAGTAAATTTTAATAAGTTAAGTAAAGTTCTTTAATTATTTGAGATATTTTACATATACTTTCTATTATTAAGTATAAAACTTGATATATTAGGATATTCTAAATAGGCTACTTATTACTCCTTGATTTTGATAAAAAAAGTGTCAGAATGGGTGTAAGTAAGAAGATCTATTCAGATTCTCCTTCTTTGTTACATTCTATTGACGGTAGGGTGGGGTGTGACATTTGGGAGCCCTCGATTTTCAAAATCATCTCTCTAAAAATTGAACGGCTAAGGGCGTGGAGAAGAATAACTGCCAAGCCCATGGTCCATCTCTATGCTTTTTCTACAATCCACTACACCTGCTAGAGAGATTAAAGCCAACAAGGGTATCGAAGAGGGATCCTAGCCATTAATTACTAGCCATTTGTCACGACCCGGTCTGATGAGCTCGTGTAGATGAGGCGGGAACGGATGTCGGATGTTTAGAACATAAAACAACATGCATTTAAGAATCTAAAACACTTTAAAATAAAACTAAAAGCACCTCTAAATAATTTCCAAATTAGACTAAACATTTCATTTCATACGAAGATTCACATATACAAAGGTGGTTATAAAATCTATCATTCATGCAAAACCACCCAAAAATATAAACTTCAACTAAAAAGACAGAGAAACATGTCATCTGGTCCTCTACGACTGTAGGTGTACCAAGGGTGGTCAGTCATTCTTAGCAACAGATTCTCCTGAAAATATCTCAAAATAAGGGAATGAGCTAGAGCTCAATAGGAAACACTAACTCTAACATCTTCACATGCATTTTAAATGAAATTTTATATGTATGCTAAAAGTGAAATGTCATGATTGTTTTGCTAAGTATCACATGCTAGTTCTTATGTATATGCTAAGTATGATATATTAGATCATATGGATATGCTTTCAACTATGTCATATGTCTTATATCTACGCTTGCTTATTCTTTTATCTTATACAATTGTACCGGAGTACCAAAAGTGTACTGATCAGGTCCACAAACATATTTTTGACCATTTTTTTTCTCTTTTGCCCCGAAGAGCCATATTGCTCATAAGAGTCATATTTGTGCTTTTGCACCATATTTTGGTACTCCGCCTTCAACATGCACAATCATTTAAATATTCTTTTCATAGAAACATAAGTATGTAGTGTAGCATTTTCATAACAATCATATGCATTGAGTATGAAACAAGTTTACATGAAAAAGACATCTATGCATTGCTTACTAACAAATAATGAGAGTTTTAATGTGTTTAAGAACATCAAATATGCATTGATTCATAGAAATATTTAATATACATTTCTATCAAATAATAAAAATATTTCATATGCATTTAATAATGTATTAACTAATGAGATATTTCAAAGCAAACCATTTAAAGGAACATGAATTTGTAGAGTAAGGTGTTCCTACCTCAAATGTTGCTCCTTGAAAGTGTCGTTTCACCGATCTCTCCTTAATTCCTCCTCTTTACAAGACCTAAGGGAAGAATTTACAACATAAGTTTTCTTATACCATTCCAAAATAATTATACCTCACTATCCCTCACTAACCCTACACATGTCATACCTAATTACTCCCCTTAAGCTCATTAATACTCTCTAACCTACCTATAACCTAAAGCATGTTTATCACATAAAGCATGTTTATCACATGTTTATTCATATAAATGTTAATTTACCACATATCTAATAATGTTGTTATATCAATATTTTCCTAAATTGAATGTCATGCATGCTACCACATATAACGTAAGTCTTAAATCTAATGTAAACTTTACCTAACATAGATCCTAACTAAAATAAATTATAAATAAATCCTAATTGATAATCACTTTATTATTAACCCATAATCTAATGTATTTTAACACGTCTCTTCCTTAATTAAGACAATTTTAAATATAATTTTCGATTTTACCTAAAATCAAATTTTGGGAAACCTAATGCTTCACTAATATCATTCAATTTGCATATTAAAACATCTATCTTTCCTAATTATAAGTTTAGGGCATTTAATTTTCGGATTAATACATATAAAAATTAGGGAAAAATATTTTTTTCTTCAAAATTCTAATTTCTCTTAATTAGAGATCTCCCATGACCCTTAGGAATAAAATTAGTTAACATACAAGCATAAAATTATAAAATTAGGAAAAGCCCTAATTTAAAACTCCAAAAATCTTTAAAATAAATTCAATTAATTTCTTAATCATGTTTATAAACATCTCCTAACAATATTCCTAAAAAAAAAAAAATTTTTAAAAGAAACCCTAATTTTGGAACCTAAAGTTTTTTCATAAAAGTTTGATTTGCAAGCATAAAAACGTTTCTAATAGTAAGGGTAATCTTTATTGTAAAGAGATTTTGGAAGAAACCCTAAAACTTTTCTTTAAGGAAAATCACATGGAAGCTTTGAAATGTCTCCAAGAAACATACCTTAGACTTTCCCTTCGATTTCCCCTCTAAACCGCCGCCGAAAACCCACCGGCCGCCGCTCGCCAAGCTTACTCGTCGCCCTCTCTTCCGCTCTCTCCTTCGTTCGGCCGAGAGAAACACAAGGGACCGAATGAATCGGTCCCTAGAAGGATGAGGGAAATTAAGGGAGCATTAGGGAATAAATTACGCATGTGCCCCTCTTCCCATTATTTCTCTTTTATCTCATGAAGGGTAATTTGGGTAAAAAAGGGCTAAATTTACTTAAACATCTTTGGCGATTTTTAATTTCCAAACCATGCAAAATTTGGTATACGTTTTTTATACCGTTTCGATTGAAATTTCGCGTAGAATTTAATAAAATTTATTTCGACGAATTTCGACGACTTTAAAATTTTGCCTAAATTCGTCGCAGTGCATCGAAATGCATGCGACGCATCCGAACGACAGTTTTCAGGTTTTACAATTCTTCCCTCCTAATAAAAATTTTGTCCTCGAAATTTAAATGACAGGAAAAACAAACATACCTTACTCAAAGAGATGATGATAGCATTTCCTCATTTCTGACTCCTCACAAGTAACATTCTTCTCCAACCCATGTTTCCATAGAACCTTAACAAAAGTTATATCCCTGCTCCTGAGTTGTTTCACGCTGAACTCTAAGATACGATCTAGTTCTTCAACATAAGTAAGATATGGCTGAAAGTCCACAATTTCTGTTATGATTGTAGAGGGATCATCTGATATAAACTTTTTCAGTGAAGAAACATGAAACACATTGTGGACAGCATATGTAGATGGTAAAGCTAATCTGTAGGCCACCTTCCCAATCATTTCCGCAATCTCAAAAGAACCAATGTAGCGGGGACTAAGTTTGTCAACCTTACCAAAACGGAGTAACCCTTCATAGGCCTGATCTTTATGAAGACAAAATCTCCTACATTAAATTCCACATAACATTGCTTAGCATCATAATATTTCTTATGCCTATCTTGTACTACTAGCAACCTATCCCTAATCATTATGATCTTGCTAGTAGCACCATCAACTAAATCTGATCCAATTACCTTTCTTTCACATGCCATCAACTAAATATGATCCAATTACTTTCTTTCACATGCCTCTGCCCAACATATAGGTGTTCTTCTACATTTTCTTCCATAGAGTGCTTCATATGGAGCCATTCTTATGCTGGCTTGGTTATTGTTGTACTCTTAGAGACTTTCCCTCCACAATCAATACTTTGAAGTTTTCCAAAACTTCAAACACCTTACTATATGGACCTTATAATCTTCTTTGGAACCAATTTAGTCTTGGATAAATCTTAGGGTTAATTGATTCAAGTTGAATAATCTCCCATTTAACTTCCTATTTGTTTGGTGACTTATTTACCCACTAAGAGGTCTCCAAGTGACCTCCTATGGTATTCAAGAAAGTGCCAAAAAAAAAGGACCAAATCCTAAGTGATTTAAAGTTATATGCTCAAGTCAAATTTGATCAATGGTTTCATCCTTTCGTAGGGGTCCCAATCCAAGCTTCCCATATTTATTTAACCCAAATTAAGTGTATATATGTTTTGAGTGTACGTAGAGGTCATAGTAGAAGCTGTACAGACCAACTTTTGGGTATGTCAATATTATTTGAATGTTTAATAAAGCTATGTATTTTCTTTGATATGTTTAATTATACCTCAAGTTATTAAATATTGATTTCAATGAATATTTGAAAAACTTGATAGGTTGGGAAGTTTGGATAGGCTATTTCTTACTCACTTTATCCTAGTAGAAGTGTTTCAGGATGAGTATTATTAAGAGATAGGACTGTTCAAATTCTCCTTCTTTGTCACACTCCAGGTTGATTGTAGGAGGGTCAAGATTTGGTGTGACATAGTGAGACTTGGGTATGCCATGATCCTTCATATGGGCTTTTCCCACTTAAGCCACCAAATTATAGAAGACAGTCAGGGAGACCACATGTGTAACAATATAGAAACATAATGGATGAATATATACCTCAAAGCAACAGAATTTGTGGTCCATATCATAGTGTTGGGCATAATTGAACTATATGTCCAACTAGGTTATTTTATATTTCTTTCATGTTACTATATTCCTTTATTATGATATAAAGACTCGTTTATTAACATTCTACTTGGACAGGTACTGTGGCAAATGACCTTCATAGGTCATGCAAGCGCCGCCCAAGGCGCCAACCTCCAATAGAGGAATCCAGCCATGCCACATCAGTAATAGATATCTACCCTAGTATAGATTCACTTCGTGGCGGCCACAGAGCAGCTCATCCAGATGAGGTGATTTTTTTTCTATTTATTACGCTTCACTTTTTTCATTATTTCATTGTCATTTACTACATGAAAGTTATGTGACATATATTTAACCTTGCATAGGGTATTATATTTGAGGCAGCTTCGCACTTGATAATGGTATATGAGTGGCTCATGAATTGTCCAAGGTTCATGGCTAGGTTGAGGATGGTGGGTTTAGACTGTGTTAGTCAGTTGAATTAAATTAGGATGGATCCTCATTTGTTGACAGTGGTATTGGAGACGTAGTCACCACAAATAAACATGTTCCACTTCCTTATTGGTGAGATGACCATTATATTGCAAAATGAGGCCATTATTTTTGGTGTGTAGATCAATGGCCAAGCTTTAGTCATCTATGCAGTTGTAGGGCCAAGGAGGAGTTGGATCAGTTGGCCTGATTACCTACTGAGCATGGATTCGTATCCGGATCTGACCTAGATAGATTTTTGGAGGCATGTACGGGCATATGTTCTTTTTCTCTTTCTCTTGGGTTGTTACCTCTTACTCGATACTTCAAGCGCTGAGATCCACTTGCAATACATACCATTATTGGAGGACATTGGTATATTTAGCACATACTCGCGTAGGAGTTGTCCTTACACATCTGTATAGAGAGCTAACAGAGGCTACTAGGTCCAACTCTGGCTCATCAAGAAAAAGATTTGTAACAGTTCATTGGATATCATATAATGAAAGTTGGTTCTTCTTTGTATCTATTTACTTCTCTATTTCACTAGTTTTCCCCCATAATATTTCTTTATCCTCTAATCTTAATCACAAAGAATGTATATATTTACTTCTATACTTCTCTAGTTATCTAGTTCTCATCATAATAGTTCATTGGATATCATATATTTATAATTAAAAATAAATTTATCATAAAAAATTAGGACACACGTGTCTCAGCCGTGTCTGAAACGTGTCACAGCCGTGTCCGGTTAAATTTAAACAATATTTTAATCAGACATGTGTATGCCGTGTCCAACAGGTGTCCTAGCCATGTCGGGCACATGTAAGTGTCCGACACGTGTCTAACACTGCATTCTCTCTTCAAGAGGTGTGTCGGTGCACATAGCTAGATAGTCAGGTAAGTCATCTGCATTAATAGTGTAAACATGTCTTGCTTTCTTATAAGTCATCATATTATTCCTAAAGGTGCTTTCATTGATTATAGATTATATGGGAATCCTACGCACCTGTGATTAGTGGACATGTTACTAAGATTTTCCTAGTAGGTGAACATAAATGGTTGGCTTGAGTTCCTTTGATCAATTGGAAGAGGGTCAAGTGGCACTTATTAGATAGAGTTATCCGCCAATTTGGCAACTCTCCTTCGACCAACGTACTACCTATGGACCCAGCTTCCTTCGAGTTAACAACAGTGTAAAGGCCGATGTTGATTGGATGTTACCACTAGGCCCGCTTTGCCATGTGGGAGAGTAGGCGAGCTTCTATTGTTGTGGGTGTGCACCATGGGGTTGAAAACGAGAGTGGACTAAACCTATACTTACAGTGGTTTAGGCATTAGGCTACATTGTCCATGTTAAAGGCACCCATTGAACCTCCCACTACTTACTACCCTAGAACCCCCTCAGAGCATCATTTAATAAGTAAACATTAATCAGCATGTTACTTTTACAATCATTATGTTTCATTTTCAATTGAATTATTCATATGTTAATTGCAGGGTGATTTCTTCCTTAAGAAAGATGGAGAGGACTTTACGAACTTACTACGATGGTATTGATGATACAGACATGCAGAGGGATGTAAATAGAGTTGGAGATCTCTTTCAGAAATTGCGTATGCATATGCATATCGCCGACAACCAGTATGTTGATGACCCACCTGGCCTCCTCCACACAACATTCAGCACAACACAGGCTTTTGTAGATCCTTATAGTTTGTTCGCTGGCCCGTCATTCAGAACCCCTTTCAAGAGAACCTTAGTTATCCCACACCGCAAGATTTGCCTTCAGAGTTTGTTCCATCCATTGTACAGTCACTAACATTGCCTAGACTAACATCGCCACAGAGGAGCACCATGAGTTATGTGATAGTCCACTTCGTCCACCACAACATTATACACCTGGCACTCTGTCGTACAGTGCAGGCCACGAAGGAAGCGCTAGTTTAGGTTATGTTGATAGTTTGGTTATGTACATTTATCGAGATGTTTTTCATTGCACCATATATTATGTACTTATCCTCCTTATAATGATACGACTCCTAATTGTATTAGCTAATACTATTTTCATTAATATTATAAAAATATAACAATGATATTAAAAAAAATTATTGAAAACAAGAGAGAAAATAGTGCAATAAAATGCAGAAGATAAAACATGAAAATTCAAGAGTTTCTACTACCAACCAGTCTAGACAAGACCACTATGCGAAGGTTACATATCGAGGACTGCAAACTACTACTCTTCATTCAGCAACTTATGCATACGTGCTTGAAGTTGACTTTAAGTCGGACAACAACCAAAGTAAAACTCAAATCGTACTAGAAATCTTGCCAATCCGTAAGATTTAAAAACTTTCTCCTCTTACCTCCAAGCAATAACTTCTTCATATGTTTCTTATAGATGTCAAGAATAAAATCTTCCTCAACTAGATCCCACGAATGATAAAGAATAAGATATTAAAGATAAAATAATGGTTGTTCGACATCGGCCGAAGTCCCACCTAACCTTTGACTTCATACCCTATGAAACCGCATTTGAAGAAAGCAATCACAAAAGAGATGACAAAAAAAAAAAACCCACATATTTTCATCCCAAAGCATTTAACAAAATCTCCAGTCCTATTAGACTCTATCCTCATCGCTTCAGCATGCAAATACTAGAGTATATGATCCATGTCTTTTGTCCACACATGCATGCAATACCTAAAGATTTCATTTTATTCAACATTCTGCTCTAGCGGACTATCCGACCACCTTGTCATAGAATCATGCAATCGTTTGCTTGCAATATCTAACAAATCTTTTGTTGAGATGTCTCGAGACATCTCAAAACTAGGTCAATGCATGATTAAGAGAAAAAAAAAACTAACCAAGTAGAGAACTCTAAGTCTTTCAAAAAAAAAATAAACCTAACGGAGGCAACTACACTCACTCTTCATCAACTCCTCTGCTACAAACACCACATATGTAATAGAACTAACAGGAAACAAATTTTATTAATGAAATATTAAATTCAATTCTTAAAAATATTAATAACACACCATACCTCTTTTATCTGTCACAACAACATTTGATTGGACATTATAACTATATAGCTCATCTATTGAGACAACTTCGCGTCAGCAGTAACATCAAATAAATGGCTTTAAATAACTACAAAACAATAATAGCACAACCCAATGCAATATAAGCCAAGAATCCAATGCCCTTAACAATGAAATAATCTAAATTAAAATTTAATTAATTAAACTTAAAAATATTAACAAATGATACTTCTTTTCATTACAGATAAATTTTAAAAAATGTTAAGAAATTTACAGCAAAATATGTGATAAAATTATATAATAGTAAATATTTTATACGTAACTAAATAATAAAATAGTTATTATAATAAAATTATCACGTATTACTATTTTAAACATTTATATTTACTTAAATATTACTATTCAAGTTACTTAAATTAAACTAAATTAAAAAATAATTATTATTATCATAACTTAATTTCCTTATTAATTCATTTACGCATATAATAAATGTTCTTTTCGAAATTCTATTATATCGCACTTAACATAAATAGCAGGGCAACATCAATTTTAAAAATAATAATAATTTTGAGCAAGTCGCCCGTTTAACGAGTAACTTGCACAGTGAATCAAAGTCGCCCGTTAAACAGGCGACTGGTTGCTGACTCAGACTCGATGAGTCATGTGCCAATCCACCCGTTAAACGGGCGACTTCAACTACCTTTAAAAGTTTCTTTTCCGATACTTAATTACATAATTATGATTTTAATCATGCCTAATTTAAAATTTTGTCCATAAAATAATACATCAAATAATAGTGTAACAAGCACATAAACTAGCACATAATAAATGCACAGCCCTCTGGGCATTACATGGTTAAGATTTTTTTTGTGCATGTAGCTATAATGTTTGCTATGTAATGAGTTTTTGTATTGTTAGCACTTGTTCTTAAAAGTTGAGTTGACATATATGTTTTCATGCAAAAGGTCATGCCCAAAAAGAATAAACAAATTTAAAAGCCATTATATAACCATTTTTTCTTGCAAGTGCTTCTTTATATGTTAAAGCACTATGTAGAGTGCTTTGAAATTTGTGATGCATGATTTATTGGTACGGATTAAGACTTCATTTGGGACGGTTTTTTTACTATTTTTTAAGTTGCTTTTTAGTACAAAAATTAAAATTTTTGCACTAGAAATCTGCTTTAATAAAAAAATCGTCACAAACAAAGCCTAAATGCTTCCTAATATTTATTTCCGGAAAAAAGAGTTTTTTTCTTTTCCTTTTCAAAAATATAATTTATTAGGAGGTCATATAAACCTATGGGATAAAACAAAGGAATAATGAGCTAAAAGGATGAATCTAGAAGTAAACTTGGATGCATCGGAAGCCAAAGCTTTAAAACCTACATGTCGAATATGTAAATTTAACTAGGTTATTGATGTAGCACATATAAATGGTTTTATCACTAGGGTAAGGGCTATAACATATGAAGCTCAAGCTATGAAGAGCAAGAGAAAATGATAAAATAGCTATGCATATAATCAAATGTTTTCCTGTAGTTTCATGTATGCTTGCATGTATTTAGTGTTGTAAGTGTTATGTGGACTTCATCTTCATGTAATTTATTTTTTTAGAGTTTTACATTTAAGTCTAAGTCATATTATATGAAGCATGGGATGGCCATACTACTATGCATGAGGGAATGGTGGTGGTTAAAAGTGGTTACTAGTGGGCCCATCCCCCTCGCTCTTTCTTTGCTCTTTATTATTAAGATTTTAAATTGAAGGGATGTATCTCATCACTTGGTTTTCAATTGTATTCAACAATATAAAACTGAAATGAAGATAGATTGGTTTTGCTTACACATTATTGGAAGAATTCCAAAAGGGCAGGAGGCTTGGTAACCAACCATTTCCAAGGAGATTGGGTGATCTTCTTGAATCCTCACTTTGGTGAGTAGGCTTTAATTTATGTAATTTCTTTTTACTGCAAGTTTCTGCTATTACGTTTCAGTGTTTGTAATCTATCAATAAAAAAAATACAAAATATAACTCTCTTCATCTAACTCTAAGTTTAATCCTACTTACTAGAGTCGGCCAAAAAATCTCTCTTTGGACTATTTTTGTTCCTCTTGTTATTTGACTGACCAAAATTCTATGATATTCCACCAAAATCTCCAGATCATTAGCTCACATCCCATACTTTAATAACCCTAAATTAATTTGGGATTGTTCTGGTCGAATTTCTAGAGAACAAATCAGCCTTAATTCTCAATTCTATTTGCTATTCCAATCTCATACTTGTTTTTAGTCGCATATAAAAACCAAAAAAATAATTATAAACACCAAAAAAAATTCCAAAACTTTTAAATCATATCTAGAAAGTTTCATTGATCATTTCCAATTAAAATTACTGAATTCCACCCTAAACCATAGGAAACCACAATGCAATCCCTAAAACCAGTCTGTTTTAGACAGAACTGACATATATCTTCTTGAGCACATTTGGACTACTTAAACACCTACAATCTTTATCAAATTTTTCATAAATAAACGAGGCAACATCACCTTCAAATCAAGTCCAAGTTTGCTAGATTTAAATATTTGTAGAGGGAGAATCAATTCATAGAAACGGAATTTACAGTTATGGACAAATTGCAGGGCTTGTGACCTAGCAAATTTCATCTAGCTTCAAGTTACTCTATAAAAATTGATAAATAACACTTCTATTTATATTAGAAGAGTCGCCCACATACAACAATTGATCACAACAGTGATCTAAGACCTCAGCAACCCACGCTCATCAATTATCTAAAGCAGGCTAACTTAGGTGCTTTTTTATATTTTACTATTGTAAATGGCCTCTATTTTATTCTTTTGGTTGACTATTTATGTGATGGTTGTGTGTTTATTTAGGGTGGGCACTAAAATCACATGCTTTTCCATAGGTTTTTTCTTATTCTTTGCTTGGGGCTGCGGCCTGGAATAATGTTGGTAGGCTCTTAGAATGTTCACTTTTATGCCCATTAAAACGTAAATAATGCTAAAATTAATTATAAAATAATATTTATATATAAAATTTGAATAGCTTATCACTTGAGATATTAAGACAAAATGAAATGAAAATCCTCCTTACAAATATTAAGTATGCAATCCAGTATTTAACTAATTGCTTATCCATAAGCATATATTTACCAAAATTAGAATCAAATGCTTATTTTTTCCAAAATTAGAATCAAACTCATTTGTATTCCCTGATAAACATCATATGTATGACATTATGAGTCATATATAGAAAAAAGTTATCACATTAAAAATTAGATGACAAAAAAATTTGCATTATGAGCTAACATATACACACCTTCATAGTTAAGCATCTTAATTTAAATGGCTAAACTATAAGTCTTTTTCTTAAAGTCAAAATAGCCTAATCTATCTTATATATATGCATTGAGACCAAGACTATGATTTTAAAAGTACTTGGATGAGTTTAGTTAATCGTCCTTTCTAGGTTGAATTATAAGACCATAGATCTAATTGATTTAACCTTAAGTGAGATTTTAAGTTTGTAAGTCAATGCATTTGTTGGATTTAGGTTGAAGTTATTACTTATCAAAGAGTCTCATCTTACATCAAGGATCAAAAGCTGATGTTCTTTTCAACTACATCACAAGGCATCATCTTCCCATGCATTTTCTTAATCTTGTGTTGTTGGAATATAGACTCTAATATTCTTACTCAACTTCAATATAAATTCAATCTTAAAATATAAAGCACAACATAAGATGGTATTAAATACCTTGAATATCTCAGATTTAAGTACTCCAACTCTTTTTTTCCTTTAATTCTACTTGAAATCAATTCTAGGTTAATCTCATTATTTCTTGAAATTCTACAAACCAAACCTTTGAAATAAATTTTTTTTTTAAATCATATAAAAATATTAGCAAATATTTTGAATAAAGAAAATGCAAACCACTATTTTAATCAAATATTTTCTCAAGATCTATATACTCTTCTACATAGTGAACTATAGAAGTTTGTCCTTATGCAAAATCTGCATTGCAGAATAAAATCATATTCAATCAATATATTGTGTGGGGTAAAATGTTTGGGAACATGAAAAAAATATCAAAATTAATTTTGTTATTGAGTTCA
This sequence comes from Dendrobium huoshanense, assembly GCA_016618105.1. Lineage (NCBI taxonomy): Eukaryota > Viridiplantae > Streptophyta > Magnoliopsida > Asparagales > Orchidaceae > Dendrobium > Dendrobium huoshanense. Next base: position 72,041,966 of record CM028345.1, read on the forward strand.
TAGTTAACTAATATAAGATCTAGTATTTTCAAATTCATTGAGAAAAAAAAATTCCCTATATAAATATATATTCTCCATATTTTTCACAAGAAGGCCAGATGTGTGAGGTCAAGCCGAATGACAAAAGGAATTTCTGACATGAGTTTGTTATGGTATACATAAACTAATTGTTCAGAAGACATAGAAAGTAAGCCTACATACATATTCAAAATATAATAAGTACATCAGGCAAAAAAGATCTATGATCATGTTACTGCTCCACCTTGGAGAGGTTTACATTATATCATCAATAGTTTGTTGACAAATAGGTATCTAAAGCATCTTTTTAAAATTAAAAAAATGACATTAAATCCATCTGACTCAGCATAACAATCCAAAAAATAAAATCTTATTGTTTTATCATTAGAGAATAAAGATCTTAACTCTCGCAACCAGTTCAAAGGCATATTAATGTACATAAGAATGATTTGGATATGCAAGCAAGTGAAGGTAATGCATGAAATTCCTAGGCATAGAAAAAATCAAATTATATTCCTAACAGGAAACTGAACAATGGCTAACACAAAATTATAATTTTAAATAGTGCTGCTGACCGTGTAATTGGTCCATCCCTGCTGCCCAGGAATGGTCCCTGAGGTCGGAGGAATAATAACAGGCATGTAAGCGGGCAGGCATTGCATGCGAGGATTGGACATATAGGGTGGCCCGTTTGATAATGGCCAAGCTGCAATTCCACCAGCAAAAGGCATGCTAGGTGCTGGCGCCACAGATGATAATGGAGACCCATAAGCGGAGGACCCATTTAGAGCAAGAGGAAATATGGCGCCTGATGCAGGCTGGGGATGGTCAAACTTGCAAGCAACTCCAAATTTGCAGGTTCCAGTTCTCATGTAATATGAGCAGGATTTCTCATCCTGACAAGTTACAACACACAAATGAGCATTTGCATCCCAATATTTTTCAGCATAGATATAACCATTGCAAAACATGAAACATTAATCAGTCTATAAATTCTGGAAGTGGTTGACATAACTTGCTGTTGTGTTTAAAAATAAGGGGAAAAAAGTTCAAAGAATGAGTCACCTGACGCATTGGAAAGCCTAAAATGTTAAATCCTAATGCCCGTGCATCTTGTCTGTCACGTGGATGATGATATTTGCATGTTGCACCGAACTTGCACATCCCTGTTCTTAGAAAGTACTGCAAGCACGATGCAAAAGACACATCAAAGCTTTTTAGAAGTTCATCCTGGCACTATCATAATTGTACAAAGTCATGCATTTTACTGAGATCAAGCATAATATTCAAGGATTTGATCAAAAATATAGAAAGCTGGTCTAATCAGTTAAAAGACGCCCGAAAATTCATGTAAATTGAAATTTTCTGAAAAAGTCAAAAAGAAACTAATCTAAAATGAGATAATAAAATTCCTACACATACAAATTATAATATCACAAATTCAAAAAGATAATATTGAAATTTCTCATACAAAACTGTATCCACTTTTCATATATCATTAAGAGTATCAAAAGTATTTTTATAACATTTTATATTTCATTTCAATCATTTTGATAATTATAAAATTATATATATAAATAAATAAATATAATAATGTTTATAAATTTAAGTAATTGTAAGATAGATGGATATATTATTCAGAGTGATGATGAAATAGATGGGGTTAGTAGAATTCATATTGGATGGTTGAAGTAGAGGAATGCATCGGGCTTATTGTGTGATAGAAAAGTTCCTCACAAACTTTAGGGAGAATTCTATAAGATTATAGTGAGACCTGCAATGCTTTATGCTGCAGAATGTTGGCCATTAAAAGAGAAGCATAATATTAAGTTAAGTGTTACAAAGATGAGGATGCTCAAGTGGATAAGTGGCTCTACTCTTAGAGACGGGATACAAAATGAGCATATACTTGAAAAGTTTGGAGTAGCCCCAATGGAAGATAAGATTAGAGAGAGTCGCCTTAGATGATTTGGTCACATAAAATGCCAGCATTCTAATGATCTGGTTAGGAAAGTAGATGTATTAGATTTGACTTATGTTAAGAAAGGTTGAGGAAGACCTAAAAAGACTTGGTTAGAAAATATTAGAAATGATCTTTCTTTATTAAATTTAGATGAGAATTTGACTCTTAACAGGACAAAATGGAGAAAAAAGGATTCATGTAGCCGAACCCACAGTGGGAAAAAGGCTTATTATTGTTGTTGTAATTGTAAGATAATTTTCCTAAGTTTTATTAAATGATACTGTAAAGAAAAGCAACAATTTTGGTGGTCCATTTTAAGAATGTAGAAGGCATATTTGTTTGGCATATAAGATGGAACTTTTAGGGTTAGATCATTGGATAGTGAAAAGTTCAAGACTGAACAAATATCCAACTTTGTTCGTCAATGTATTGTCGTAAACAAAGATGATAAGATAGATCTATAATTTTTTAGCTGAACGTTTATCATATTATTTACATAGACTTTTCATTAAATATTTAAAACAACAAAGGTAAGATATGTTGCATAAATATTTTTTTTATCTATGTTAAGGTCGCTAGATGGGAACTTTATAGAGATTTTTTTTGAAATGCTAACCCAAAGCTGAAACTCTATTGTTTAGACTTTTCAAGTTAAAGTTCTAGTGGTCAATGCTTTCAAGAACTGTTGGGTTCTTTGTTTGGCCACCATAAGTTTTGATCAGAAATTAACTTGTTTGAGTTGTTCATTCGCTTAGTAAGGATTTAAACTACATTAATAGAATCTCCTTTAAATAAACAAAAATTTGTGGAGATTGTTAGATGGATCTAAGTTGATGTTGGTCATCTTTTTTTTTTTTTTTTTCCAAGCCAAATTCATCTTTCTTAAGGATTAGTTTTTTTTTATTCATCTTTATTGAGATCCCAAAAATTGTTAAGAAGCCATAGTTAAATAATTGAGAATTTAAAATCTGTGTTGCTGCTAATTGCTCATTGCCTCATTGGTGGTGCAATCATCATATATAAGAATTTCTAAAAGCCTCGTCACTAAGGCCATGGGTATATTTATGGGTATTTACAGCTCATGGCTTAAACAATACATGAATATAGATGAAAACATGTGGTATCCTTTAGTCTGTCAGGGAATACGATTACGTTGATAATAGAAAATATTGCCTATCGAATTGAATTGAATATAAACCACTAGCAGATGAATGGAGTCATAATATTAGTAGAATTTTTTTTTTATGGGTATCTAACATAGAAAATATGACATTTATTTAAAAAACCACTCCACTAGTTAACTACAAGGAGGGTTATACAACAACAACAACAACAAGCCTTTATCCCACTACAAGTAGGGTTATAAATGAACCAATTTGTGGAAAGAAAGGCAAGCTCGATTCATTTATAATTATGATTGTTTGAACTTGGTTTAAGCTCATCTGGAGTTTGATTTAAATGTAATTATCAAGCAACTTGTTTGGTCCCATTAATAAGTCACAATATTGAGCAACATATTAACTAATCAAATAAAACTTATCGACCTTATTAATGGGCAACACCATCAAGAAACTGGTTAGTTATCCAAACAGTATTATACTACCTATTAATGAGCAAGCTATCAAACTTAAAGATGAGATTTTAATTGGACATGCTACGAAATAAATAAGCATTTTAAACAACATAAATAAATAGCTTATATTCATAACAAAAATAATATAAAAGAGAAAAGAACAAGACTCTCACATAATCACATATTAAATAAATTTGCAATTGTCACTTGAGAGAACATATTATGAAGTCTTAAAATGAGCATATTATTGAGCATTAATTGAACTTTTTAAGTGCCTGTTCAGAAGCTTTAAATAATATTGTTCATGGTTATAAATGAATCTAAAACCAAACTGTTCAATTTATTTATCAATGAAGTATTTTATAAAAATGATCAAGCTTGCTCAATTAGAAACTAAATGATAATGAAATATCTCTATATAAGTTGAGCCATGAATAGGTTGCCGAATGTACCAACTCCAGATAGCCTCAGCTACAGGTACGTGAATATTACTCATTGAGGAATAGGCGTATCCTTCCTGGGTTTGGGTTGTTTCCTTGACTTTCATATAAAATATTTGTAATTTGTATATGTTATTCAATGTGAAGGTGATACTTGTAATCCACCTAATTATGATTAAATATCAATTAAGCATATTCACAAGGTTTTAAAAATCAATTTCGATTTTGATCACATCTTAAAATTTTCAATTGTGGAAGCTCCTACAATTTTGTCAATTTTAATTTTCATTTATATTTTGTTATAAATATTAAAAAAATATTTAAGATATAAAATGAAGAGGATTATCTAATTGAGATTAAAAACACAACACATAGGAAATTTGGAGGGGAGTTCAAGTGGGGAGTTCTAGCAAAATTTTGACACAACTTTGGAATTTTAGTGAAATTTCATTCAAAATTTATGAATTTCACACGAAGCTTATGAGTTTCTTTCAAAACTTCACTTAAAGTCTAAACTCTTTAATTATGGTTGAAACTCTTCAAACTACCTAAAATGAAAATAGTAAGAAACTAATCCAACATCGAACTGAAACTTAAAACCATAATATTCATTTTTTTAAGGGGTAGAAATATGTCCAAAATATTATGTTGATAGAAAGTAAGGTACAAACTAGCTACAGATAAGTAGACACGAGTATAATCACATATAGGAAAGGCAAAAGGCCAATTCTTGATTAAATTCCATGCAGAGAGCAAGTGAATATTTTGCTAAAAAAATGTTATAGGCCAAAATCTAACATTCAACCTCCACCATGCGAATAAGAGAGCATATCACTTGACCTAAAGAGCTTTGGTTAAAACCATAATATTCATAAGTGCATGAATTATGTTGGTTTGTTGTGTATATTTTTGAAGGGCTATAACTCTCACAATGCAATTGAGTTATTTTTTATCACCTTTGAATTATAATGATGGATAATACATGTAAATACTAGCAATGCACCTTTATTGCTACATAATAATTGTGACATCTTATGTTCATGTAATTATGTTGGTGTGTTCAATGGATATGATCATCGATAATACCTTTTTGATTTATATTTGTCGGCTAGCCAGACCAATGAGTTTGATATTCAAAGTTACAACTTTTGAAAGAGGGTCGACAGACTCCTTCAAATTGTTGACATAATTTGATTACATTCAAAGTAACTGTAAGGGATCGGCATGTACTATATGATATTGTTAATGGAACATTCTTTAAGACGCATCTTGATATATTAAGAATAGTGTGGATAGTAATTGTGAGTTTAACATTTAATTACACTAGCTACAAATTTTGACATGTTTTTTTTATGGATTCCACTTCCTAATAATCATTATTTAATAGTTGTTATTTCCAATTCTAGCTACATATAATTATTTTAGTTGATATAATAGTCAAAGCATTTATGACATAATATGCCTTATTAATTTGTCATGTTATTCATCATATTGCATGCCCTACACTTCTCTTTTATTCTTAAGAGAGTAGGTGTGAAACTTCTTAACTAAAAGAAGCTAAATTCTTACACATCTAAGCACCTTTAAATATAATGGTTGGAATTTCACTATAAAACTCCAAAGTTAAGCATGCTCATCTAGTAGAAATCTTAAAATGGGTGACCTTCTAGGTGAAAGAAGCTAAACTCTTAAACATTAAGGTACCTTTTGGAGTAATAGTTGAAATTTTATTAAGAAACTCAATGGTTAAGCGTGCTCGTGTAGGAGCAATCTTGGGATGTCTGACCTCCTAGAAAGTTACACAAATGGGATAAAACCACAAGGCCATTAGACAAATCGAACAACACGTCGATAGTTAAGAGTTTGAGTTGTGATAGTAGGTTTTACCTATCAAGATTACTCCTACAAACTTAAACTTGTTTCTTTAATGACCTTCATGTTATTAATTGGGCATTTTTAAGGAGATTGAAGTTATATTCATGTAACGTGTATTACAAGAAGATGATTGAAGTTTTAGATAATGAAATAATCATCTTATGGTTGTTATTGGAAGAATATTTATATAATTAAGTTTCATTAATATTCTTCAAAACAAATTGATAGATTTTATTAGGTTCAAAAGATCCAAAAATTTACAAGGATGGATAATTTATTATTGTCAACAAGCTACTATATGTTTGATTTGACATATCTTTACCAACCCACCCTATCGGATCATGATGCTACCAAAATTTTCAAGATAAATTGGAAGGATCATGATAGCTTTGTACATACTATTCATGGTTAGGATAATACCACATCAACCTGCTTTCTAGCAAGAACCTTTACTAACCTATAATAATGAAACTCCTGACAAAAATAAGCAAGCATGTTATTAAAGGTACTTCTTGTAGGGAAAACAATTAGAGAAGGATATCCACAACTAATTTTAACCATGGTTTAAAAAATCATTCAAGGCACACGCATTGAGGTGTGCCTAGAATTGAGGCGCACAATGAGCGTCTCAATGCTTAAGCTTCACGAGTACTAATGAGGCTTACACCCTTTTTAAATGAGGCGTATGCCTCGAGGTGTTTTGAGGCAGCGCTTCATTCTGGTTAAGTTTTATGTTTTTTTTTATTATTATTATATATAATTCTATTTTACAAAGAGAAGAGACTTATTAGCTATAAGATGAATGAATAAGGTTGAATGGTTGTGTTATGTTCAATAAAATTTTGAAAGATAAACACTTCAAATTATAGAGGCGAATAATTGATGATGATGAAATAAATCATTTGGTTGTTAATAATATATTATCCAATGTTAAATAGATAATAGCAAAAAAAAAAAAGATTTAAAATTAAAAAAAGAAAAATATAGTTGATGATGAGGAGAATAAAGATATCAATGCTAATATAAAAAAGATAACTGAATTGGTTATAACTTCTACTTCACAAACAATTTAAAGAAAGTAGCAAAGTAAAGTTCAAGCTTAAAAAAATCAAATGGTGATTTAAATATAATAGATTATTTTTTTATTTTAATAATTTGTTGTTTTATTTTATATTACATTAAATCCAATGTTAATTAATATGGGGAGTTTAAGAAAATGTTATAATTGAAGAAGGTTTAGAAGATAATGGGACAGAATTCAAGAATGATATAATTATTATATACAAAACTATTATGAAGAATATGAATGTAAGGAAGAGGCCATAGTGAATACTGATCTTTATGGTGTATTTAAATTTTAAATGAGTATTTACTTTGAATCTCATTTTGAACTTTCATTTTGTAATAACATTTAAAATGGAAATTGTAGAGTATATCTTTATAATGATAAATTAAATATATATGATGATGTTTTATTTTTATCAATTTTATAAATTACTTCAAAGCTCATGCGTTTTTTATTTTTCTATTTTGAGGTTTACGACTCACCTTGCCTCACCAAAGTATAATGCCTCGATTCTCGATTCCACCTTTTTAAACCTTGATTTTAACTTGGAATACAAAAACATTTTATTTAACAAGATGGAAAACATCTCCTTCAATCTTTCAAGATAACAATCAATAATACATTAATAGAAAAACATTTTCCACAAGACAAATTATCTTGTAAAATAGAAAGAATTTTCTTCTAGTTTAAGCAAAAATATCTTGTACATTGAGCTAAATTTAACCAGGTACATCACAAGCTGAATTTACCCCATTCTTGTGCAAGTAAACTCGTCATAAATATCAATAAATAGGTTTACCTTGTTTAATTTATTTGGTACCTCCCAAGGGACAGGAACTGCCATTAAACAAATGATGGGATTTACAAACATTGCTCAGGCTTCTTCCAACTACAAGTGAATGAACTTATTTGACTCATAAACAAACCAAGTATCAAGCTGCGCATCAAAATTGCTAGTTCATTTACAATTCCAAATCCTTAGCACATCTTTACATAAAGAAGACTATAGTGTCGGTTGCATGAAGCAGAATCTTAGTAATCCTTCATGTGATTACATGCTTTAGGATACCTTTGTGCCGATCATAAAATATAAGAAGCTAAACTTATTAAAGGTCACAATAGTATTCATTATAACTAGAGCGAAACATTGCATTGTATTTGATAAGTGCCATTAAAATATTTACCAGGATAAAAGCATAACCTTTTATGAGATTTACACAACCTAGAACAAGCACAATTTCAACAAACAACATAACAGGAAATTAATCAGGTCGAGATGATTTACCTGACAATCAGGCTGACCGACTCTTTCTGGAAGTTCACCTTTTGCCCGAGTCCCCTGAAGAAACCAATGCAGAGGTATTATATTAGCATTTAATCTTAAATACAAGAGTACATGCTATATACATATTTATCTGAAAGCAAACCCTAACGAAGATTAAGAAGCCCAAGGCATCTCAAATGAATTTAGAGTTTCAAACACCTGTCAAATATTACCAGGAGGCAAATCTATGAATATTAGCCTCACCTGCCCAACGTAAGTTGGGTGATTATAGCGGCAGCTGCTTCCATATCCACACGATCCTGTCTTCATGTAGTGCATGCAATCAGGCTCTCCAGGGCGATCGGGATATGGATTTGCATACGCATCAACTTCATCATAATTATCCTCAACTTTTAACCGCCGCATAGATTCTGCAAAGAAAGATCATCATTAAACAACACCAACTTTTACTTCCGCAGTCCCCACATCCTACCCACCCTAAACCCATTACCAACCAGTTAAATCTCCAAACCCGTCTTGTTCTTCCTTTTCACGTCTTGCTAGCCCGTGTTATATTGATTAAAACAGGAAATAACCACCAAAACATGATACGACAACCGCAAAAGCAAAGCGAAGAGACACCAAACTTACCATCTATATTATGATTCACGGGGGAGGCATTCGAATACGTCGGAAGTGCATTGTTCTGAAACTCCCGTGTATCCGGCATCGGTAACGCGATCAAAGCTCGACTTCCTCTTTCAAAGGACACAAACAACTTCCTTCCACCACCAAAACCGTCCGACAAAAGCAAAAAACTATGGAATCCCCAGATCAAATCAGCACTACCCCTGTCTAGAAATCTCGATCTCTTCAAGCCCCAAATCCACTCGTCTATTACCTCGGATCATCGGATGCTTCTCCACTCTTGCATTCAGCCATCAAACATCCAAGTCGGTGAGGATCGACCAGGAATCTAACGCTCTCCTGCTCAGATGCTTCCGCCTAAAAAGCATCGAATTCGAAGATCACCCCAGACATGTCTGCAAATCTCGATGGTTCTCCCTCTCTCTCTCTCTCTCTCTCTCTATCTCAACCTCTCTCTCTCTCTTATGCCTCCGAATTCAACACGAGGAATTTTGGGAACGGCCTTCCCTGTTTGCCATAATTTTATAATTTCTTCTAAGAGAAAATATCAAAATAACAGATTTTTTGTAAACTTTCGTATTTTTACATAATGAATACAATAATAAAAAAGCGGGTATGCACATAGATACACTGATACTGTCACTTTTTGCTAATTAAATTAATTTACGAACTAAAGCTCTTAGTTTTGAACTTATTACCACGATTCATAAGTACTTTAATGGAAATTTTTATTTTATTTTCTTACATAAAAGCTAGTTAGAAAGACGAGGGTCGCCGTAATCGCGCGCGAATTCGCTCGAGACAAACGCGGCGCTCGCGTCATCAGACCATCCCGCCTTGTGGACCCCACAACAGCCCTGCTTTTCGGGCACCGACGTGGCCGGATCTCAGTGGAGGCCAAGTCGGGTCCCCCGTCGTCGAACCGACCAGCTACGATTCCCTTTCCCCGCCGCAGCGTTTCAGCCCATTACATACTCGACACGTGGAATCCCTACCCGGTTCTCCTGGACTGGGAGATTTCTTGCTCATCACGAAGGCACGTAAGCGAATCTCAGCCGTCCGATGTTTTAGACGATCGACGCTAGGAACACGTTCGCTGGAGTTGTGGCCGGTACGTAACGTCCGACTGAACCGAAACCGACACGTCGTTGTTGTGGGGCGATCTGGAGCGTTGGTGTCGTTGTACCTGCGGAATATCGGGAAGGCCTCGTCGAGGAAAACGGATTACCGATATCACACGTCTGATGTGACGTTGCGGAGCCACTGAATTCTCGCTTGCTCGACACTCGCGTGAACGATTAACCACCTCTTGCCCTTCGTTTCCTTTTGCCCCACACTTTGTATTTTTTCACGCTAATTATATTTCTATATATAGTTTTTGTTGTGATTTTCGCTATCTTTTGGGGCCAGAGGGCCTATATTTAGACAACTAAGAGATGCATTAATTACTATATAAATATAAGCAATAAATCTAATTAATGTAATGGAAGATAAATATATTATCAAAAGAGGAAAAAATGTATGAAGCTATTTTTTTTTTTTTGGAAAAATTGAGGGCATAGCCCATTTTATTAATAACAAAAGGAATTACATACTCAAAAAAAGAAACTCAAAAGTTCAGACCTAACAACATGAAATAACTAAAACGGAACTACAAACAGTTACATCACAATTCTGAAAGAAATAATAAAAGCAGACAATCAAAACATAAAATTTGACCATATGACATATGATTTGAACAGACAAAAAGCCTGTGAAGCTAGGAGGGACTCAGAATAGTCTTGGCTTCATAAAACGTATAATCCTTCCATCTTTGCTTGCCCGTGGGCCGTCCAGAACGATGTTAGCAGATTGTCATCATTGTCCACAACCCAATAACCTGCTTGTCGAGCTTTAGATTGCCACAGAGATATCCAAACAGATTAGGTCATCGTTATAAATGGGACGGGCATCAAAGTTTTGACACCAGCAATCCCAGTGCAGCAGATCACATACAAGAGCACCTATATCATTCAAACCAGCAAGCTGCAGCATAGTTTCAAACAAGAAACCAACACCTCTTTTCACGAGTCAAAGATAAAAAAGTAACCATATCAGTAGCAAACCAAATTCAATGCCTCCTTTATCTCATTGCCATTCCTCCAACCCATTAATTTGATAATAATTGCTTTAGAGATTTTCTTAACCAGAGAATTGGTACATAAAGCAACAGACTTAAACCTTCTATTGTTCCTCTCCATCCAGATGAAATAAATAATAGCATTTAAAGTAAGGAGGTTGCCATTCTTAATGCTTTTAGACTTATCCATATTATCAATATGGAGTAAGGCTAAGAAAATTGTTGGTATAAAATAGTACGTTTGAAATGAAGGTATGAGTTTTTCAAGCACCTTAAAAGAGTAATCACATTCAAACAGCAAATGTGAAGTAGTCTCCAAGCTATTGTGACATAAGGAGCAGGATTTATCCATAATATGAATGTTTCTCATAGCCAAAACATCACAAGTTTTTAAGCCTCCTTTAAGTGCCATCCACGAATATACAGAGAATCTCATAGCATGTTTTTTATGTCATACCAAGTGATGCCAGTCAACATTAACATCATTAGCAAAATAATATAAATAGAAATCTTCAAACTTGGCATTTCCCAAGTTGTCCCAACTAAGATGATACTTATTATCAGTAGCAATGGGTATATTCAGAATAAAATCCCTAATTGAAGAGTTATCAGATACCGGAATATTCCATGCATCATGCTGAATCCAGATAGCCAACTAAGAGTTCTTAGCTAAGTTAGTGGATACAGTATGAAATCTATCAAAGATAGTTTCCCCCAAACACCAGTGATCCCAGAAAATAGAAATAGGGCTATTATGAGTAATAATAAATTTGAATTTCTCCCTAGCTATCACAGCCGTTTTACAAATATTTTTCTAGAAAGTCGACACAGTATTCGTTACAGGTTTCCAAGGATTGATGTATCTAGCAAGGCACCACTTAGTAGAGGAGAGTTAGTGTTGTAGCATCTCAAAATAATGCCACAGTTAAAAGCAAAGTTTAAAGCTTGTAAAGAGGCAATACCCAATCCACCCAATGAATACGGTTTACAAGTATTTTTTCAAGATATAAGATGTAATTTTCTACAATCAGTGTCCCCATGATATAGAAATTTAGAGCACAACTTACCTATTTGTTTGTAAATAACTTTAGGCAAATTCATGCTCCTAATCCAATAAGCCACAGTGTTAGTGATAGTAAATTTAATGTATTGCAGTCTACCAATAAAAGAAAGCATCTTCGCCTTCCAACCAGCCAATAGCATTATGATTTTTTCCTTCAGAGGGGCAAAATCTGACACCTTAGTCCGACCCAAAGATATAGGAATACCCAAATAAGTAAAATAATTAGATACATTATGAATTTGAAGCACACTAGAAATATCATTAGGACAAGAAACACTAGGGGAAATAATAAGAGAGCTTTTAAGCAAGTTCATATGTAGACCAGTAAGCTTAGAGAATAGATTAATAATCCTCAAAAGCTTATCACAATTATTAGAATCAGCCTTCCCAATAACCAACAGATCGTCAGCATAAGTAAGGTGAGATAGCTGAAAGTTATTCAATTTAAATCCCTCAAAACCACTGGAGTTAGAGTTAGAATCTATGAGACAAGATAGAGCATTCATAATAATACAAAAAAAGGTATGGACTCAATGGACATCCCTGTCTGAGTCCAGTATAAGATGAAAAAAATCCTTCCAGTGTTCTGTCCAGACATATAGAAAAATGAATATCATTTATACAGGCTTTGATCAAGTTAATGAAGATAGTAGGAAAACCCTTATAAGCCATTCTAGCAAAAAGAAAGTTCCTTGAAATGGTATCAAAGACCTTCTTGATATCATATTTAGCACAAAAGAGTTTCATCCTATATTGCTTTTTAAAAGATTGATTAATTCCATAGCCAATATAGGATTATCAGTAGCAATCCTATTAGAAATAAAAGCGGCTTGATTATTCTCAATGATATCAGGCATAATGATCTTCATACGACATGCCAAACTATTTGAAATAATTTTGTGAAAAACGTTGCAAAGAGAAATAGGCTGGAAGTCTTGAACATTTTTAGCATGAGTTTTCTTAGGAACAAGAGCTATAGCAGTAGCTTTAGCACAGTTAGGTAAGTAGCATTTACTAAAAAAGGACTTAATGGCCTTGCAAACTAAAGAACCCGTAATACTCCAGGTTTTTTTATAAAAATCAAAGTTAAAACCATCATGTCCAGGTGCCGAGTTGGAGCATGCAGAATTAATAGCCAGATGAATTTTCTCATTGGTAACAGGCCTCACTAATGAAGAAATATCATTTTCAGGGATCATTTTGCCTTTAGGAATAAGACTAGTATCATTTAACTCAGGAGGAGAAGAGTTATACAGATTTTTGAAATGTTGAATGATACTAAGATTGAATCATAAGATTGAATCATAGCAGCATTGAGAGAACTCCCATTAAAAGCTTTCCTTTTCTTAATTTTGGAGTAGAGAAACTTCAAATCTTCTTCTCCATTCTTTAACCATTTAACTTTAGATCTTTGGATAGTCCAAGAAGCATGAAGAGAATTGTAGTAGTTAATATTCACATTGATTCTTTTAAGTTCTCCACACAACTCCCTATTAAGAGGGTCAATATCAATCAATTTCAGGTACCTATCTTGTGTAGCAGCTAAGGAAGCACATTTAATAGCAATGTGATTGGAAGAATTCCAGTTTCTAGCTTTAATATGCTTTTTTAATAATTTCAGCTTCTTATACAGACTCAATATAGGATTCCCTTGATCTAAAATTTGAAATATATTCAATAGAATGCTCCAAAAATTTGGAATATGGCTCCAGTAATTTTTGTACATAAACCGCTTATGAGAGTTATTAATAGGGATATCTTTGAGAATGAGAGGAGTATGATCATAAACAAGACTACTCAACACATTATAGTGTGAGTTTGGGTATTGATTAATCCAGGTTTCATTCACTAAAACCCTGTCCAACTTAAGATGAATAGGATTGTCCTGTCTTTGATTGAACCAGGTATGAAAGTTACCAGTAGAAGGAAGTTCAATCAAATTATTATCAAATATGAAAGAATTAAATGGATATAGCCTATCATTGTGATATTATTCCCACCTTTTTTTCTCTGACTGGAATCTGCAAGTATTGAAATCACCAATCACAGCCCATGGCAGAGCACCATGAGGATTAACATCCCCCAATTCAGCCCAAAGCTTATTTCTCTCTTCAAAAGAATTAAAAGCATAAACAGTAGAAAGAAGCATAAGAGTATGAGACCCCACCATCGAATTACCAAAAATCATTTGAGAAGAAGAAAAAATAGGATTAAAATAAACTTTATCCGAATTCCATTTAATCCAAATACGACCATGAGTCGAAAGATCAAAGTTATTGAAGCTGAGTTCATTTTCAAAAACCTTGTGAGTATATCATAACTAGGGATCTAGAAGATTAGAAGAGAGGATACAATTTTCAAGAATACAAATTAAGTCAAGCTTATGCTCATTAACCAAATTCCTACAGCAAAAAACTTTATCCGGGTTATTGAAACCCCTGATATTCCAAGCTGCCAAGGAAGGACAATTCATAAGAAACTAGATTTTTTTATTAGGGCCTTTACGGTTGCCCTTTCCCCTAGTGCTCCTTTGTGAAGAAGGTTCGTTAGAATTCAGCATTTTGGTATTAGAAATACCAATATTTTCTTTCTTATTCTTAGCTGAGTATCTTTTAGAGTCTTCCATTCCCTCATTATGCAAAGAGGAGGAGGAATCATCTTCATTATCATCTTGAAGTATGCTAAATTTGTTAGCTGAATTTACTCTATAATCTTTTTGTCCATCAGAACGAAACATGGAAGTAGAAGTAGAGGAAGTCAAAGAGGTAGGAGAATTGAGATTAGGGATATTAGAGCTAGCTCCTGCTAAAGTCGTAATAGGGACAGTATTATCAATCAAAGGGCATTGCTCTAAAGTCATGTTAATTTTATTCTTCTTAGAATTAGGAACAACCCTAGCTTCAGTAGAAATACCCACTGAGTTTGCATGCACAGCTGAACTAGTGAAAGGTATGTTGTGATTAATAACCTCATTAACAATATTAGTCGAAGTTGGAATCAGGTCATGATCCTTATTCACAAATGTTCCTCCATAATTTTTTGCAGCATCTACAACAATACCAGAAATCTTGGCTGTATAATTAGGAATATGAAGAAGACCTTTCGGATTTAGGGAAGGAGGTCTTGGTCTACGACTAGTGCTTCTTCCTCTAGGAGGATTAGGTATGAGATTAATTTTAGGGTTAGGATTATCAGAATAATTTGTAGAAGAATCAATAAGCGATCCGCAGAAATCACATAAGGTAGGATGCCATTCACATTGAATTTTTAAGTTGAAGAGCTTGCCTTCGACACATATAGGTATAGTTTCAGGAAAAGTCGCTTTAGCATCAACTTGGACACAAACTCTAGCATAGGTATGTCTAGATTTGGAGGTAGTGAGAGCATCGACCGTAAGCGGATGTCCAACTTTGGTGGCTATTTTAGAAATTCCAACAGGGGTCCAACAACATAAAGAAAGGTCATGGATCTTAAACCAGATCGGGACAGATGTGAGTTCTTCACAGATTGGGGAAAAATGAGAATTCTATTTTTGAAAAATAAAAGGTTTTCCTAGTATAAACCAGGCACCTCTTGACCAAACAAGGTTTTAATCTTCCGCGTTAGAAAACTTGAACAGAAAAAACCTGTCGCTAAGAGAGATAAGTTTCAGGCTACCTTTGAGATTCCAGAGCTTTTTAACAGAATTAAGGAGCGCCTCATAGTAAGGTCTCTTACCGAGAGTATCCAACAAGCGCTAGATCCCATTCATTTACAGCTTCTACAATATCTTCAGAGGGGAAATTGATGATTTATTCTTCAGTTGGCAAGGGGGATATCAGAAACTCACATGCATTAGAAGTCGGTCCGGAAAAAATGCGATCCCACGAACGTGGTGTTTTGTTACCAGCAGTAGTGGAAGAAAGGAGAGGGTGCGTGAGAGGAAGGAAAGCGTACTCCAAGATGGAGGGATCCATCGGATCGGATCCCTCCGATCACCAAGCAAGGGAAGCACCAAGCGAATCGTCAAAAAACCCTAACCCTAGCAGAGCTCTCTTGACGGCGGTAGGAATTGGATTATATCTTAACTATTTCAAAAGTTTATGATATTATATCTTGATGCTATTACTATCATATATATTATAAATATATGTTTTATATATTATATCATCAAAATTATTATAAATATTTATTTTAAATCATTTATATCAAAATAAACAAATTATATTATTCATACATCACCCAAAAATAATAATAACTCAATTGAAAACTTTAGAAAATCAGGATTATATGAACTTTATTTTTACATAAATTTATTAGTAAAGCATTCATCTCAACAAGATGAATCAGACAACTCAAAATCGTCCAACTTTTATGTCATTAAGGTACTCAAATACTTGAAAAACTATTATATGAGTAAGGATAATCATTCTAAGCCTTAAGTGTTTTATTAAATGTTGTGAATTTTGGCAAAAATAATCAAAATGTCACCTACAAATCCATAAATAATCCCTCTTTCCACATGTAAAGGGGACAATGAGCTAAGAGAGCTCACAAATTTGAAGAATCCTATAGCTCTGTCAATCGATCAATATTATTGACCATTGCTTTTTGAGATTATTAGTCGTAGGATGCATGTCAACCCCAACAATCTATTTGCTCTAATTTTATTAAATGCTGGATGGTTATCCACTAGCAATCCATCAAGACTTGTGTTCCCTTTTTGTATTGTCATTAATTATGTATTACTTTATTCATTAATTTTAAAACTCGTTAAGCACCTATAAATATGTACAATTTTTATAGTTTGAAGGAAGAAATAAGATTCAAAATTTCTCTCCTGTTATCTCTTACTTTTCATGATATCGGAGTCAAACAAGATTCTGCAAATCAAGCCCATAAATTTATGCCAAAATTTTTTAAAATCACAATGCCCTAAATCCCAAATCTTAAAACCAAAATTCTCAAACCCAATATCTCATTCTTCAAATCTCAAAACCCTAAAAAATAAACTCCATATATTGTCAATCTTCTAGTTATTGCAAGCTATGGGAACCAAGATTTGATCCTCTGATACTTCCAATCCCACCATGACACATGATCCCATCATGACTCGGCATACTAGTTAAGTCAATCTTCTAGTTGATACCGTTACATATGCCATAATGATTCAATCTTTGATCTCCTTCACATGCATCATCAATCCCAACTATTGATTGACTTTGTACAAGGCAAGTAAAATATCCAATATTTATTCACTTATGGGGGGATGGGAATGAGTGACAATAGTGAATCCATCGAAATTAAAGTTGTTCTAGGGCCCCTAAAGTAGACATTATACTTATCAATATAATGTGTAGTCTAAATTGTTGAAGATGCACATAGCTAAAAAAAAAACTAAATAATGTGAAACACTCATCAGCCAATTAAAATAGATAAGAGGAATGAAAAATAATATATAAAAAATAAAAGGTGAAATGACATCTTCTAATGTCCATATCTCCTTGCATCATGAAGTTTTATTTTCTTACATCCATTGCCCATGAAATTTGGAGTACTATTTTCAAAGCTTTTTATAATGATGATGATGATGATATGCATATATATTTATTGCCTTAAAAAGCCTTCAACCAAACAAGGTATCAAATATCTTCCACCATATTAAAGGGAGCTACTAGAAATATATATTCCAAAAACTTGGTTATCATATGATATTGGCCATGAAGGATCTTGATGATGTTATAATATACTGATAGTCCATTGAGCAGACGACCCAAGTGCACATCCTGTATTAGATAAAATTGATCAACTTTAAGCAAATCTTTAAATTGTGAGTCACTCTTAAGTTTTAAAGAATGTTATTATTTGGTCTACCATGAAGTTTTATAATCCACCACTTTGAATTAGCATATTGGGAAACTACAAGTTCCGTAATCATTTCTCACCATGAAGACAAGCCTAAAGCCATGATATATATATATATATATATATATATATATATATATATATATATATATATATATATATATATCACACATATCACACATATTTTAATGAAAAGGCCACTCAAAAAAGCATTTCTTTGAACATATTGAATATCTAAATTGAAAGGGCCCAACACAACATTGGAATTCGCAGCATTCATTTCGTGTTGTAGTTGCTCAAATTAAATAATATAATTATCCTCCTACATCCTCAACATCGTCATTGGTCACCATTTCAGACACTGAAGGTAAAGTTTTCACCACTTATGCAACTATTTTGAATAATGCATTGATAATTGTTTAAAATGCTATAGATCATTTGATATATGATATAAGATAAGTCTCAAACATTAAATCTTTCTCACAAAAGTATGTCTCCACAACCAATAATACCATCATAATTATTGGGGAAGGATCCTCATATCTTTTTAATAATTAGAGTACCAATTATATGTTAATTATTCCCTCCTTAGATTATAACCTTTTATCAATCACTCAAATCACTTATACATTATCTTGTGTTGTTATTTTTTGCCTGGTCATTATGCATATAAGGATATTTAAATTCAGAAAATGACTGGTTATGGTGTTAAGAGAGTGAAGCTATATTTCTTAGTATTGAAATCTAGATTTTCTAGCTAATTATGACAAGTTTTAGTAGTAAAAAAGCACTTGCTAATAAGAAAATAGAGCTAATATCTGGCACTAGTACCGAGATTTAGAACATTTCTCATTTAGTTATTTAAAAAGATTATTTCCTATTTTATTTATAAATTTGGATATTTCTAATTTCAAATGTAATATGTGTTAACTTGCAAAAAGCCATCATACTTCATTTCCTTTAAATTTAAATAAAAGTTTTATTCCCAATATGGAGATTCACTCTAGTATTTAAGGATTAACCAAGCTTCCAACAATTTTTTTTTTTTTTTTAGTGGGGGGGGGGGGGGGGGGGGGGGGGTTGTACTTTTATGATTTAGTGTTCTTATACTATTTCAAATTTTTTTAACATAATCAATGCTTAGTATAATGCTTGAATACAATTATTACATAGTAGTAATTGTGAGTAATACCATAATATGAGCTTTTATATTGTTTAAACTCTCATGGCTCAATCCAACAAACTAGTTGTCTAGATACCATTAATAGAATAGTGTGACTAAATGAAAATAGATACACATTGGAGATTATTTGTGCTTCCCTCATCAAGGCTTACATGTCCCTATCCAGATAAGGAAAGGCTCTTATTTATGCCAAACATCTCATTAATCGAGTTTCCTCTCATTCTTTCAACTTCCAAATGCTCTTATAAACACTAATAGAAGTTGTTGTTACTCCAATTGTTCCAAACCATCCTCCTCATGTATTTAGATATGTTGCCTATATCCATCTTCTAAAGCATCAACATATTAATCTAATACCTCAAGCCTTAAACTGTCTCTTTATTAAATAGAGTATTCATAAAAAAGGATATAGATGTTATCATATCATTTGTGTACTAAATGCCTTCTTATCATGATGGATGTTGTTTTTCATGAAGATACTATACAATATTTCTAAGTCAAATTTTCATAGGAAGTATTTTGAGAAAATTTACTCTTTTATAGAATGTTGAAGAAGATGATATGTAAATACCACAACAAATTTTGGGTGATTTGGATCCTAGTTTGAAAATTTTAAATTTAAGTGGATAAAACCTACATAATGATGTAAAAAGAGAAAAAGATGATGAGTTGGAACCTAAAGATTGTTGGAACTCGTTCAATATGAATTAGGATGTTAAGCCTAACTAAATGTCCCAAGGCTAACCAAGAGGGGGGTGAATTGGCAATTTAAAAATTATACTTCTACTCTTGGATTTTTAGAAAACCTTTTTAATTATTAATGCAAGTTAAATTTAAAGTTTAAAAATAAACTTTTCAACCAGAGTAAATAACTTGCAATAAAATTAAATGCGGAAGAAAAATAAGAAAGAACACACCAGATTTATAGTGGTTCGATCAAACTTTGACATACATCCACTCCCCGGAGGCACCCTCCGAGTATTGCACTAATTCCACAAAGTGACTCTCCTTTTGCTCCAACAGCAAGGCGGAGAAGCCTGTACAAAATCACTTTCACCTTCCCCGGTACGGCGGAGTAGCCGGGTTCTTTGACACCAAAGAGATCTTCTTCTCGCCAAAACTTCCCTCAAGACGACCCTTGAATCCGATAGTACTGAAGTGCAAGTTCGCCGGAGCAACCGTGTGAGTATCCCCTCCACACTCCCTTGAAATCCCCTCCAAGGATCTTCTCCCTCTCAAACTCCACCATTTTCTCTCTCCCTTTCAAGTTCTCTCTTTTAGTTTTCTCCCAAAGAACTAAGACACAATGGTTGTCAAAGATACACTTTGTCGTCCTTTTAC
This sequence comes from Dendrobium huoshanense, assembly GCA_016618105.1. Lineage (NCBI taxonomy): Eukaryota > Viridiplantae > Streptophyta > Magnoliopsida > Asparagales > Orchidaceae > Dendrobium > Dendrobium huoshanense. Next base: position 72,062,363 of record CM028345.1, read on the forward strand.
ACTCTCCAAGTGTCGGCAGAGAACCGGACCAATGTTGTTGAACTTCACTTGAGAGCCTTCGCCAGAGCAACCGTGTGAATATTCCCTCCACACTCCCTTGAAATCCTCTCCAAGGATCTTCTCTCTCTCAATGATCCCTCTCAAGAGAAAACAACTCCAAAGGTACTTGAAATAGTTTCTAGGACTCCTTATATAGAAAGGACATGAAAAACCGTCCAAAAAACTGCTAAAAATATGTTTTTATGCGCACTGGATTGTCCCGTACGAAATTGAGTTAGTACGGACGAACTGAGTAAAAAACTGTCCCGTACGAACCATTTGTTCATCTGTACGAACCAATTTCGTCCTGGACGAAATTGGTTTGTCCCGGGACGAAAAATTTCGTCCGGTACGAGCAGTTATATCAAAAGTCGGTTTCGAAAACTGTAGAATATTGCCAGAAACTGCCATAGTCGGTCCCATCGTCCTGGACGAACTGGACTTCGTCTGGACGAAATTTTTACAGTGAGAAACTCGTCCTGGGACGAAAAATGATTTTGTCTGGACGATCATTCCTTAGAAAAATTTTCCAATTCAGTTCCTGTCCGTTCCATTGCTCTTACAAGGAGATAACTGATCTGATCGTTCCGTATGAACCATACTCGTCCCGTACGATCAGTACAAAAACTTTTTCAAGATCTCCTTTAAGAGTGTGTAAATTTATTCACTCAATTACAATCACTCTTTCTCAAATTTAATTCAAATAAAAAGTACAAGCTTCAAATTATCAAAGTATCTCAAGCTGCTTCGTAGTCTGGGGTTCGATTTTCCTGAAATATTAGGACACACAAGAGCAAAAACAAATCTTCCAAAAATTGTTAGGAGATAACAACACATAAAACAATAATATTTGGAATCATCAAAACTATACAAGTTGCAAGAATGTAAAACATGCAAATAACAACTTTCCTAACAATCTCCCCCTTTTTGATGATGACAAAATAATTATTGTTTATATAATTTCAAATTATAAGAATCTCCTAAACTCTCCCTGAATTAATTAACATATAAAAATAAGAAGGCATTAAAATTATTTTTATTTTCAAAATTTTTAGAAATACAAAACAAACACACAATGATATGAATACACAAGATACAACAAACAATTTCTCTCCCTTTTTGACAACATCAAAAAGTGAAGAAGAAAAAGACTAGAAATGTAAGCAGACATATGAAAATCATTTAAAAATTTAACTTTTAAAGTGATTGACATAAAGCATGCAAATAAAATTAAAACATTAGCCAAATCATAAAATTCATATAATTTAAGAAGAGATATAACATAGAAACTAAAAAGAATTAATCAACACATGAGTATATTTAGACATTTAAGATAGAGAAAATCATTGTAAAAATGATGATATAAAAATTTTATATTTCATATTTCAATATGTAATATAAATGTACATAAGATCAATTTGAATTAAGAGATTAAAAAATTAAGGAAAGAAATAACTACCACATGTGGCGCTTTGCGCATCTTTTTAAATTTTGTGGCACATTTTTGTGCATCTTTTCACTTGTTGGGCTTATTTTGTGCCTCTTTTCACATTGTAAATCTTTGCACATTTCTTTTGATTTTTGCACATTTGTAAATTTTTCAAGAGTAATTTTATTCTTTCCAAAATCAATAATCTAAAATTTCAAATCTTTCTAAGTGCATAAATATTAATTGATAAGTGAAATACAAAATAAGAAAATATTATAATTGCAATAAAAATATTAAAATTAATGTAGTCTAAATAAGAGACATGAAATTGATAATCTTAATAATATCAAGTTATAAACACAACTTAAATTTAGAAAAATTAGATTTTCTAATAAATTCAATTTCATGTTGCAGTTCAAAGTATAATACTTGTAAAATAAAAAATTTAAGGATTTTTCATATAGGCTAACGAACATTTCAAAATCATACAAAAACAATAAAAAATAAAAAAAATAAAAACACCTAAAACAAACAAAAATAAAAATACAACTGATAAAGAACATGCACATAAAAACACATAAACAAAGGGTTTAAATATCATTTTGCTCCTGGTTTGATAATTCAGAAGCTAGATCTGTCCAGGAGATTTTTTGCTTTTCATTATTTTCTCATTTTATAATTTGCTTAGATTTGCCCTTTTCTTTAGCAGGAAGAGTTCTCAAATTAGGGCACTGACTTTTCAGATGTCCAGATTTCCTACATCCAAAGCAAATAATACTTGAAGAAATCTAAACATTCTTACCATTTTTACCTTTATTCTAATTTTGTTGATGCTTATGCTTGTGCTTTAGTGGACTTTTCAATTTGCTTGTTAAGTCATCGCTTTCCTCACCAACTAAGCAACTTTTCTCCATGTCTTCCGCTTTTAGCATTATTGTTTCACCTGCATCCAAAAGTCTTTGACCCAAATATTGCTCGTAGGCAATGAGTGAGCCAATCAAATTATCAATAGAATATTCATTCAAATTTTTTGATTCGCAAATAGCAACAACTTTGGCATCAAACTTGTCAAGTAAACAACGTAGAATTTTATTGACTATTTCAAAGTTTGAAAATTCTTTACCTAAAGCATGCAATGATGTTACAATTTGAATAAACCTAGTATACATGTCTAAGATCGTCTCATAAGGTTTCATGCTAAAGAGTTCATAGTCATGCATAAAAAAATTCAACTTAGATTGCTTGACTTCACTAGTACCTTCATATGTAATGCAGAAACTGTCCCAAATTTCCTTGCCAGTAGTACATGTAGAGATTCTTATATAATCTTCCGAATTTAAAGCACAGAACAAACAATTCATACATTTAGCATTTAATTTAGCATAAATTTGTTCTACTCTACTCCATTCAGAAAAAGGGGTATCAATTTTGATTCCACCTATAATACGTGACGGTACAGAATAACCATTTTGAATCATATGTCACATTCGATAATCTATTGATTGCAAGAAAGTAGACATTCGAATTTTCCAAAAATTAAAAGAAATATTTTCAAATAAAGGTGGTCTAACAATTGAATATCCTTCTAATATTTTACGGTTTCTAAAATTAGCCATACTCGTTTTTTAAAAAGTAGTCAAAACTTATGATTTTGAAATAAAGCTCTGATACCACTTGTTGGAACTCGTTCAATATGAATTAGGATGTTAAGCCTAACTAAATGTCCCAAGGCTAACCAAGAGGGGGGGGGGTGTGAATTGGTAATTTAAAAATTATACTTCTACTCTTGGATTTTTAGAAAACCTTTTTAATTATTAATGCAAGTTAAATTTAAAGTTTAAAAATAAACTTTTCAACCAGAGTAAATAACTTGCAATTAAAATAAATGCGGAATAAAAATAAGAAAGAACACATCAGATTTATAGTGGTTCGGTAAAACTTTGACCTACGTCCACTCCCCGGAGGCACCCTCTGAGTACTGCACTAATTCCACAAAGTGACTCTCCTTTTGCTCCCACAGCAAGGCGGAGAAGCCTGTACAAAATCACTTTCACCTTCCCCGGTGCGGTGGAGTAGCCGGGTTCTTTGACACCAAAGAGATCTTCTTCTCGCCAAAACCTCCCTCAAGACGACCCTTGAATCCGATGGTACTGAAGTGCAAGTTCGCCGGAGCAACCGTGTGAATATCCCCTCTACACTCCCTTGAAATCCCCTCCAAGGATCTTCTCCCTCTCAAACTCCACCCTTTTTTTTCTCCCTTTTAAGTTCTCTCTTCTAGTTTTCTCCCAAAAAACGAAGACACAATGGTTGTCAAAGATACAATTTGTCATCCTTTTACACTCTCCAAGTGTCGATAGAGAACCGGACCAATGTTGCTGAACTTTACTTGAGAGCCTTTGCCGGAGCAACCGTGTGAATATTCCCTCCACACTCCCTTGAAATCCCCTCCAATGATCTTCTCCCTCTCAATGATCCCTCTCAAGAGAAAATAACTCCAAAGGTACTTGAAATAGTTTCTAGGACTCCTTATATAGAAAGGACATGAAAAATCGTCCAAAAAACTGCTAAAAATATATTTTTTGCGCACTGGATCGTCCCGTATGAAATTGAGTTAGTACGGACGAACTGAGTAAAAAACTGTCCCGTACGAACCATTTGTTCATCTATACGAACCAATTTCATCCTGGACGAAATTGGTTCGTCCCGGGACGAAAAATTTCATCCGGTACGAACAGTTATATCAAAAGTCAGTTTTGAAAACTGCAGAATATTGCCAGAAACTGCCATAGTCGGTCCCATCGTCCTTGATGAACTGGACTTCGTCTGGACAAAATTTTTACAGTGAGAAACTCATCCTGGGATGAAAAATGATTTAGTCTGGACGATCATTCCTTAGAAAAATTTTCCAGTTCAGTTCATGTCCGTTCCATTGCTCTTACAAGGAGATAACTGATCTGATCGTCCCGTACGAACCATGTTCGTCCCGTACGATCAGTACAAAAACTTTTTCAAGATCTTCTTTAAGAGTGTGTAAATTTATTCACTCAATTACAATCACTCCCTCTCAAATTTAATTCAAAGAAAAAGTACAAGCTTCAAATTCTCAAAGTATCTCATGCTGAATCTGATTTGAAGTCTTCGTAGTCTGGGGTTCGATTTTTCTGAAATATTAGTACACACAAGAGAAAAAACAAATCTTTCAAAAATTGTTAGGAGATAACAACACATAAAACAATAATATTTGGAATCATCAAAACTATACAAGTTGCAAGAATGTAAAACATGCAAATAGCAACTTTCCTAACAAAGATCAAAACTCGGATCTAAATATCAACCAGAAAGCCAAAAAATATGATAACCCAAGTCTGAGTCTCTCTCAATTTATACTTTATATCAATCGTTGCTTGAGAAAAATCCTTATGCAATGCTTTAGACATTCAAAAGAAAATTGCAACAATGCCTTAGCGGGGGTATTCCAAAACCTACTTATGAACTATAATTATCTACCATTTATTACAAATAAATTAATTATCTATTAATTGTATTTATTCCTTACAATGTGTGGGAAGCCTTTCAATCTTAGATGAAAATCTATTATGAATGAAGAGATAGCCTCCTTTTCAAAGGACCAAACATGGGAACTCATTGATCATCATATAAGGTAATCCGTTGGGTGTTGATATGTCTTTACTATGTTGGGTGTTGATATGTCTTTACTATAAATATAAAGTTATGGCATATTTGAATGTTGTAAGGCAAGGTTGGTGGGAATAGGATACACCCAAACTTAAGGATTTGACTAAACATTTACAATTAGAGTCCCATTATTTTTAGTTTGATCTTGATTACACAGTACCAGAGCTTGATTTAAAGAATTCATTCCTATAAGGTAAACTATTTAAACAAGTCTCATGGATTTCCCCCAGATGCATGATAATTAAAACAAAAACAAAAACAAAAAATAGTGTGTGAGTTGAAAAAAACACTATAGATTAAAAAAAATGCCCTATAGCTTAGTTTGGTGGTTTCAATAAATTTATGACAATCTTTACATATGAATAGATAATTCATATCATACATTATTTAAAAAAAAACACATAAAATTTACTACACTCATTATATATCTGGATGACATGATCTTCTAAAGCAATGGTCTAAAAGAAATGAGAGGCCAAATGGAATACCTATCCAAGGAGTTTGAGATGAAAAACCTAGGCCCTTTAAAATACTTTTTTAGAATCAATGTTTTTTAAGCAAGAAAAGCAATCTTCCTATCACAAAGATATACCTTAGATCTACTACATAAAATGAGTAAATTAGCTTGCCAATTAGGCGACACTCTAATTAAAGATGGACTAAAGCTACATAATGAGTCGATCGAGCTATGTACCTATAACAAAGGTAGATACTAGATACTTGTTAGAGACTGATGTACTTAACTAATACAAGATCATACATTTCCTATGATCTTATAGTATCATTAGTTAATTTATGGATAATTGAGGTATCTTAAATTTACCCAAGGGAAGGGAATTATATTTTATAAAATGAAAAAAGGTAAAATTGAGGTATATATAAATGATGATTGGGCTCAGGAAATTGATGATAGCCAATCAATGCCAGGATACTTTACCTTTACATGTGAGATATTAGTTACCTGGATAACTAAGAAGCATAACATTGTTGTAAGATCTATTGTTGAAGCTAAGAAAGATATTAGGAATTTATGAAGCCTTATGGATGAATTATATATTATAGAACCTAGGCTATTCCTCAAAGAAACCAATTCGGCTATACTATGATAATAAAGTAATATGTGATATTGCCCATAATCTTGCATGACTGTACAAAGCGTGATGATATAGATATATTCTTCATTAAAAAGATATTGGATGAGAATATTATGAAACAATCAAAGATTTGGCAATAAGATTAAATAACAGACACCCTTACTAATAGAGTATTCAATTGGGTGCCTCCAAATATGTTGATAAATTTGGCATACCATCTTAAGGGTGAGTGCTAAGATTATCAATGGAAGGATGTTTGTCCACCTTAGCAATTCATGTACTCCGATTATATTGACCATAAGATAATTGTCCACCTCAGTAATCCATATAAAATCATGCTTTCTTATTAATAATAATAATAATGTATTAATTTATTTCATATTTTTAGAAATCATAATTCATTAATATAATTTATTAAAAAATTCATGACATGATTATCTAATAAGTTTTATACTGAGACTACCTAATGCACACATGCACTTTTTTAACCAAGGCTTTAGACCTAATAATTGCAATGTTGTAAACCTCATTTTTGTATGAGATCACAAGGACTTTTCTCAAACTCCAAATAAATCCTGACATTAGATAAAGCTAACCTCCAGACCGATCTAGGTTCTAGGATCCTCTTAGAATCCAAACCCTAGGATCTACTCTAGACACTAGGATTCCTCCAAACAAATCTAGACCTTAGGATTTATCTAGGTCATATGATTCTTCCAGACCCCATACCTTAGGAATTCCCAAACTCTAGAATCCTCCTAGATTCTAGACCCTAGGATTCTTCTAGACTCTAGGCCTTAGAATCCATCTAGATCTTAGATCAATTTAGATCCAAGTCAATCCAGATCTCAAATCTATCTAGATTTCAAACATATTCAAACTTCAAATAAACCTTGACCTCAAGCAAATCCAAACCTTAATTTAATTCAAGTTTAATCGAATCTAGATTTCAAACCTACCTAGACCTTAAACCAATCATGATCTCAGTTCCAATTTAAACCTTGATCTTGTCTTTGATCAAGCTTCAACCCTATCCTGTCACTTATGATCATCCAAATGATCATAAATGATATGGATAATTCAAATCAAATCATCTAAACTCAAGACCCTATTCAAATCAAGAAATCTAGACTCAAATTCAAGGCTAAAGGTCCAAATAATGAAAGCCTTTTCTAATGAATTTTCAAACACTTTAAACCCCTATCAAATGACCTCTTATTCAGATACTATTAGTTGCATATTAATAGGACATGTCATTAGAGACAACTCTCTAAATATGAGCCCTTTTTAAGGCCGTAAACCTCAGAAATTGAATTGAAATAAAAAGGCTATAAAACCTTTAAATATTTATGGTATATGCCACTAGACTTGTCCCCCAATGGATCATGACCTTGGAGCCTTATCCAAACCCTCTGATCACTTCTAGACCCTTAATCCTGACATGTTAAACATTAAATTGTATTTTAGTGGACCCACTTTGACATCCAGTCGACCAGGGGTCAAATTGACAAAAATACCCCTTAAGGGAAATTTTGGAGTTTTTCATAGACTTCAACATAGCCTTTTCAAATCAAATCTCATAACCTTTATCCAATACATCCTAATCACTATTAGGAGTGCAATGGACTCAAATCCTGATCCTGGTCAAGCTTAGTTGAGAAGGTCAACACCTTTTGACCAAAATACCCCTTGGGGCTTGAATACACATTTCAAATCAAATAACCTCCAAATTACATAGAACCACTTTCATTCAATTTTAGATATCAAATCAAATCTGTCAAGCTCAAACCTGGCCTTATATCAACCTAGTTGACTAAGTCAACCTAGTTTGACCATATCAAATCTTAAGCTCTTTCTATCCTTGAATGAAACCTCTGATGCATTCAAACTCCCTCAAATACATCCTTGCTGACTTGGATTTGATTGGTCATCTTAACCCAGTTAATAGTTGACTTGGTCAACCGAACCCAAGTCTGATCAAACTTGACATATCTGACTCAAATCACTTTATATAACCAATGTCATAAAGCTCTTAAACTTGTTCTATTTGATACATTGATTACCCATAAACCTATCTTGAGTCAAGCCATTGTTGGTTTGACCAAGTAAACCCATTATGTGAAAGTACGAGATGCGCCAAGAGGGGGGGGTGAATTGGAAATTTGTTACAATAAAAAGACAATCCTAAACAAGAATTCTAATTTTTTTTGGTGTTTTTAAATTTTAAACGAGAAAACTAATTGATATAGAAGCGAATGCTTAAAAATATAATTGCAATAATAAGTTATGAAAATTTAACTTATTCAACAAAGAATTTTACTATGTTTTTCACCAAGCAATTTTAACAAAAATAAAATACAAAATATAAATAGTGTAGTAAGGGAAAAATCACACCAGAGAATTTATAGCGGTTCGATCACTTGACCAACGTTCACTCCCAGAGTCCTCCACTTCCGGAATTTCACTACTAAATATTAATTCTCCTTTTGCCCCACAGTAAGGCGGAGAAGCCTTTACAAAACTCACTTTCACCAACCCGGCGTGGCGGAGTGCCAAGCGCTATGTCATCCTCCCGATGATGACAACGAACATTCTCGTTGCAGTGTTGTTGACCTCATTTTTGTATGAGGTCACTAGGACTTTTCTCAAACTCCAAATCAATCCTGACCTTAGATAAATCTAACCTTCAGACCAATCTAGATTCTAGGATCCTCTTAGAATCCAAACCCTAGGATCTACTCTAGATCATAGGATTACTCCAAACAAATCTAGACCTTAGGATCTATCTAGGTCATAAGATTCTTCCAGATCCCATACCCTAGGAATTACCAAACTCTAGAATCTTCCTAGATTCTAGACCCTAGAATTCTTCTAGACTCCAGGCCTTAGGATCCATCTAGATTTTAGATCAATCTAGATCCAAGTCAATCCATATCTCAAATCTATCTAGATTTCAAACATATTCAAACTTCAAATCAACCTTGACCTCAAGCAAATCCAAACCTTAATTTAATTAAAGTTTAAATGAATCTAGATTTCAAACCTACCTAGACCTTAAACTAATCATGATCTCAATTCCAATTCAAACCTTGATGTTGTCTTTGATCAAGCTTAAACCCTATTCAGTCACATATGATCATCCAAATGATCATAAATAATATGGATAATTCAAATCCAATCATCTAAACTCAAGACCCTATTCAAATCCAGAAATCTAGATTAAAATCCAAGGCTAAAGGTCCAAATCCTGAAAGCCTTTACTAATGAATTTTCAAACACTTTAAATCCCTGTCAAATGACCTCTGATTCAGAGACTATTAATTGCATATTGATAGGACATGTCTTTAGAGGCAACCCTCTAAATATGAGCCCTTTTTAAGGCCTCTAACCTCAGAAATTGAATTGAAATTCAAAGGCTATAAAACCTTTAAATATTTATGTTCTATGCCACTGGACCTGTCCCCCAATGGATCCTGACCTTGGAGCCTTCTCCAAACCCTCTGATCACTTTTAGACCCTTAATCCTGACCTATTAATCATTAAACTGTATTTTATAATAAAATTATTATAATATATATTATTGTAAATTTATAATACATATTATCCAAATTCGTAGCCCAACTAAGAAAAAATTTGAAGCTCAACTAGCCCAAATTCACATTCTAAACTATTCATATAACTTTTTTAGTCCCACATCATAGGGGGAGTTTGAGGAAGTTTCCTTGAACCCTTTATAAAGTGAAAAGTATACTCTTTTTGTAAAATAAATTAGGTGAGATATTTAAGATAACTTGCATGTATTATGATGAAATTAATCATCATATTTAATAAAAATATTTTATAAAAGTTTAAGAAAATTTAATAAACTAAAATAATTTTTTAGAATTTTAATTAAAATAAAATTAATTTTTTTTATAAACCGGCCGGTTCTTTCCAACCCGGACCGGTTCAACGGTTCACCGGTTGAACCGCTGGTTGAATCCGATGTAGAGCCGGTTCTGAAGATGGATCGGATCGGCCACTAGACCGGTTCACTGTTGAACCGACTGGTCCAGTATGGTTTTCAAAACAATGGAAAAATATGTACAATATATCAAATTTCTCAAAATTTTAAATACTTTGATTTAAAATTAATTTCAGATTTCAAACATTGATATATTTTGATTAATTTTAAATATTTATCCATTTCAACACTTAATTAATATTTAATAGAATATTAAATTCATCTAGCCGACCCCACGTAGTGGGATAAAGGCTTGATGTTGTTGTTGTAGAATATTAAATTCAATATTTTCAAAATTTTAAGAAAATTTATTTTAAAACATGTCTAATAATTAGTGGATCCTTTAAATCCTTAAAACTTATTTTAATAATATTTTTAATTATTTTATTTTAAAATTTATATCCTTATATATAACATTATATATATGTATATATACTTTAAAATTATTTTAAAATTATATGTATGTTAATTTTTAATATTGAGAGATCTCTTGAAATTTTAAACACATATTAAATATGATTGAATAGAATTTGTAGGAATTGATAATTAATCAATGAATAATTATTTTGTTAATTGTTCATTAATTAATCATTCAAGTAATTAAGTTTTTACTTGATTTGTATGCTTAGGGTGCACACACCACCTAGTCTTAGGAATCTTCTAGATTTAAGAATTGATTGTGAATGTGTATGTGCATTAGGGGTGTAAACGAGTCGAGTTGAGTTTTAGCATTATCAAGCTCAGCTCGTTACTCGAAAAACGAGCTCGAACTTGAGCTCAAGCTCAAGTCGAGCTCAGAAGACGAGCTTGAACTCGAGCTCGTCAAACTTTAAATGAGCTCGAGCCAGCTCATGAGCCGCTTGATTTCTCATCCATCGGATTTTTTATTTTTCTTGCCCACTTCTTAATTTTTCGCCTGGCATCTGTCAAATGGAGTTATTATTTTTTTCCTGCCTATGAATGGCTGCCATCTTTTTTTTTTGGAAATGTCTGGCATCTTAAAAAGTTATCATAATACCAAGCTGCAAAGGACACTTCGCATTAAAAAAAAGCTACCTTCACTTGAAATGAGGCAAAGAAATTATATGAATTAACATTAAAAGTAACGTTTGAATCTCATATTATAAGTCGGCTTCCATTAGTTTCTTTAAAATACCCTAAATATTATAGTTTCAAGCCGGTTCGAGAGCTCACAAGCTAAGCCTCGTCAAGCTCAAGTTTGAGCTCGAGCACGAGCTCGTGGCTCGATAAGCTCGGCTCGGCTAACTTACACCCCTAATATGCATGCATGTATATGTTTAAGGGTTTGTTGCAAAATTGATTTAAACACAGTTAACTTAGTGACACCTTAAGAACGATAATTAAGGATCTATATTTAGAAAACTCAAATTAATTTCATAAATTAGGATATACATTATTTTGACATTAAACTTTGACCATTTAAACTTAGTGACATATACAACCTTAAGAAAATTTCTCACTTATTTTTAAATTCATTAAGCTCCTTAATCAATCAACTTAAGTTTGTACCTTTAATTAAGCATTTAAACTTAAAAAAAATCAAATTTAAGTCCAAAAAATATAAATAATACCTTAAACTAACCAAAATTTAACACTTAATCAATGAAAATTAAAACAAATTTTATTTGACAACAAATTTGAGCTTATATTAATTTTAAGTAAAAATTAATATTTAAATAATTTAATTAATTAAAAAATAATTCAAAATTCCAAAAAATTCTCAAACACTTTTTAATCCTTTCTTAGATCATTTCTGATATTTGGAGGTGATTTTAGAAAGTTTGGAATCCATTTGGAGCAAAACCATAAAAATGATCTTTCATTAAATTAATTAATTAATTCAATTATTTTATCAAACTTTTAAAAATTATAACTAATTCTGAAAAATTCTAAATTCATCAAAATCAAATACATTCAACTCAAAATAAAATCTAATATTTATAAAAAATATCAAACCTTAAAAAATCAGTTAAAGTCAAAAGTCAATAATCTGATCAAATTTAAGTCAAAACTTTAAACTTTCATACTAAATATAGAAAAATCCAAATCCAGCATACTTACATTCTAACTAATCATCTTAAAGTCTATATTTTATAAAAAAAATTAACTTTCTAGAAATCATTTTTAATTAAGAAGTCAAATTTTAAACCTTAATTAAATGATTAAAATAATCAAGAAAAGTCCTAAAATTCAAAAATCACTTTAAAATTCTAAATAAATTAACCTTAAAATTAGTAATCAACTAACCTTAATTAAAATTAAATTAACTTTAAAACCTTAATTAATTTAAAAAACTTAAATATACTAGTTATTATTGGGTAACTCAGGCCAACGAGACTATTAACTTAGCCCCCAAAAAGGTGAAATAAACTTCACGGCTTTGATTATAAACAAAGGTGGTAATCAATAACTCTTTAAAATATATTTTAAAATCAGTTTTAAATCATTAATACTTAAACTCAAACTTAAATCCCATAAGCCTTTCAACTAACTAGAACTTTAAGTAACTTTAACAAATTGCACTCTACAGGACATATCCAACCCACACAGCCTACCTCACACACTTTAAATGGTTTGCTAGGACAATCAATTATAGTCTTAGGCTAGGCCTGTATTTATGTTTTTATTATGTGCCGGGTTTTTTGTAGGTTTCACTGCATGTTATTTGCTAGCTTAGATTAATTGATTGTTTACTTACTTTCTATAATCTGTGATGTGTTTGATTGTGCATTAGATATATCCCTAGGTTAGGGATGATTTATACTAACTCAATCTTATGTAAGTGACCATACTCATATAGGAAATTTATTAAAGGAGGCATACAAAATAATATATAATATGTTTTGCATAAGTGCTCTAGAATGCTAAGACCCCCTTTAAATTTAAAGAGAATGGATGTGATTTGAGTATTTTCAAATTCAATATATTAACTGCTTTAGATGATTTGATTATAACTATTTAGGATAATCCTACAGGTTGAGCATGAGTCTAGAATTTTATATTTTCAAATATAAATTGATTTAAGCATTGAGTTGTAAATCTTTAAGTGATTTGAGATGGGATGTTGAACATCCAATTTGGAATCCAAAGAGAAAGGGACATTCCCTTAGGGGAGAGTCCCTCTCCATTTAAAGATCAAATTTTGTATAATTTCAAAATATTCAAAGAGGAAAGATAACGCTCCTTTCGAGGGGGAGTTTTATTTCAATTGGATATCCAGACCGGACGATCCAAGGAGCTGCAAAAGGATAAAGAAGTGGATAATGAGAAGAACTCATTCTTAAAGTCACTTGAGTCTTAAGATTAGAAATTTAGGCTTATTGTCAGTGGTGCCCGACCACTTTACTTTTTATGCAAACCCTAATTTGTAATATTAAGAGGCATTTGCATATGGATATTAGATTTTTATTTATTTATTTATAATGTTAATTATTTGATGTTGATTGCGATTAGGATATGCCTACTTTTCTTAGTTTTTGGTGATCTTGCATGTCTTATTTTGATTTAGTTTAGAACCTAATCGTAGTCTCGTGAAGGATCATTAAAATTTTTTTTTACCTTAATTAAATTTAAAATATTTAAGCTCACATAAAAACTCTAACGCTTTTAAGAAGTAAGCTCGGACTACCGGGAGTTTTTCATGCATATATATTAAACTTTTTCTACCTTGTTAGGACCTCCCCACCTATGGGTTTTGGAAGACCACCTGGCCTTATAAGGGTGCAGATCTGTCACGAGGATGTTGTGCAATCTCTAGAAAAAAAATCTATTTTTAAGCCTAATCGAGTTAACTAGCATGCATCGTATTAGTAACAAATTTAAAAGTGTTTAAACCTTTAATTGCATTTACTTAGTCATCAAATATCAAACATAAGTCAAAGGAGCCAATTATGATCTGCTCTAGATGTCAACACCGCTTTCCTTAAACTCAATATAAATAATGTCCCTACCACTCTACATTAAAAGATCAGACTCATGGTTTTGAAGCACCTAGGTAGTTTAGTTGGCTCCCCAATCAAGGTCGGGGTAATTCTAGATTTGTATTACTTTAGCTAGGTTCAGGTTACTGATTTTCAGTACACAATTTAGACTTACGTTCTGAGGTAGGCTCATGATATAAGCCCTCAACCTCTAGGAATTGAATCTCAAATTTTTAATAAAATTGATCATTCAAACTTAATATATCTTTTAATCAAATTCGAGCCCAACACTTAGAATAGCCTGACGTATTTCTAAAGTGATTCAGAATCCTAAATCACCTCTTACCCTTCTTCTTTTTGACTCCAGAAATAAGTTTACAACTTTGATCCAATCCCTAATGAAATTCCAAACCTTACTTCCTTTGATATCCAGCTTTGAAATCATAAATAAAATTTTTAACGTTATTTTAATCGAGAGTATTATAAGAAACTCCAATTTTCCTACGATGTAATTAACTATGAGGGCTTGCGCTTGTAGGAGATTTAGAAACCAAACAAGATTTTTAAAATCAAAATTTTCAAAACTTCAATTAATTATCTTTAGGAAATTAAAATTCAACGATCATTATTGTCATATCCAAATGATTGATAATAGGTGATATTCTCTTTTCTTGAAAAGATATATCATTCTATTATCATGATTTTGATTATAAAATTAATGATCTTTTATCTAGATTATTTTAATCAAACACTTGATTAAACTTCATTTTGATCCTCCAAGATCATATGTGATTCTTTTCTGAGTTCGACTAGGATAATCAAGATAAACTTAAAGTTTAATAATCTGAACCTATTAGTGAACGATATTCTCACCTCCTGAGATGATTTATTATTCTTAATAACGTGTTTGATTTCAAAACTATAATTATATAAATTAATCTTTCCCAAAGAAAATTAAACATTTTCAAAACCACATTTTTCAATCAAATAAGTGCTAAAACTTAAAAAGGTTTGAGTAACTCCGATATCAAATAATATTAGAATCACCTTAGATGATTTGGTCACATAAAACATTAGCTTCCTGATGATATGGTTAGGAGTGTAGATGTATTAGATTTGGCCTATGTTAAAAAAGGTAGAGGTTGCCCTTAAAAAACTTAGTTAGAAAGTATTAGAAATCACCTTTTTCATTAGATGTAAATTAGAATCTAACTCTTAATAGGATACAATAAAGAAAATGGATTCATTTAGTTGACCCCACATAATGGGATAAAGGCTTGATATTATTATTGATGTTGTAGGAATCATAATTGATTATATAAGCCCTTAAACAAATGTATATTTCCTATAGTTTTAAAGTAAGACATAAGATTCATAGTTTATTTTGACTACCAACAACCATCATTGCCCAATTGTCATCACCTGATTATGTTCCCTCTATTACCATCACCAAACTATCATTGTCAAGGTTGTGAAAATCGAACTAGTCATTAAATCAAAAAAAGGAGAGGCTCAAGGTTCAATGGTTTGACCTGGTTGAATTAAATGACATAATAAATATTAAAATTATTTAAATAAAGATATGACATAATATATAATTTTATAAATTTATCATTAATTTTTTTAATTTATATATAAACTTATAAATTTAATATAAATTATTGCTAATTTATGCTACATAAAAAAATTTCACCTATAAATTATATACTAAATTTCTATTATAAACTCGCTTTTAAAAGTTATTTATGTTAGATTTTTTATAATTAATAAATATATAAAAATTATTTTTTATTTTGTAGAATGAAAAATAAAAAATTAAATGGATAAATAATTAAACATGCTTAAAAAAAACAAAGTTATTCACATTATTAAATTTAAAAAAAAACTAATTGAAAAATGTGTTTAAAAATATGCAATATATGTGTTGTTTGAAAATTTTAACTAAGTTATTTAGTTCCACATCTCTTAGGAGATTTTGTTGTAGTTATGTTTATATGACTTTTTTAGTTGGCATATTTAGAAAATCACAAAGGATGGTGAGATCATGTAGATATGTTTTGTTGATGTTTGGTTTGTAAATGATTATTATAGAAATTTAAAGGACATCAAAAGTTAAAATATATTAAATTTTAATTAATTTATTAAATTTTATGTCTTATATAAATTTTAATTATTTAAGTCGGATATCACTTGAATTGGCCAATTCTATGAAACTTGAATTGGCCAATTCTAAGAAACTAGGATTGGCTAAATGGTTAATTGTTCGAATAGGCGATTCTAATCTATTCAAATTGGTTTGATGCAAGGCTAATTTTTATGTTTATCCAACTAGTCATATGCCTGATTCACAGCTGAATTGATTGGTCTAGCCAAATTTTTGAAATCACGATCATTGTCCAACTATCATCAATTGTTACCGCCACTAAGCCTTATCATCTATCACTAGCTAACATCAATGACCATTGTTGCTTGATCACCTTAGTGAATGGAGCAAAACCAGCCTTTTTTGTTAGGGTGGGTAAAATAAGATTATGAAATGCATAATTTTATATATTAAATAGAAACAATAATTACTTTCTTAGAAATTAGCAACTGCATTTATTGAAGGCGTGCAAAATAGTTAAAATATTTATTCTTCTTCTCAAAAAAAAAAAAGATTTCAGGTTGGAAATTTCCCACCCTAAGCTCTTCTTGGCTCTACCCCTATTGGCTCTACCCCTTTATCAACAAAACACATTGTGATAAATTATTCACTTTATGTATTTTGTAATAAATTTATTTTACCTAAATCTCACTTCTTAGTATTTTAATTATACCCAATTTTAAACTTATTACATACTATACCATTAGAATATTATTATTTCATTCAAATTATTATATCATATTTGAATTAAATTATTACTTAACAAATGGTTACAATTTAATGTTTTTAAAATTAGCTTTATAAAATATAATCATACAAACTTTTAATTAATTATACTAAATTTTCTTCTCCTTACTCTTCTTTTTCCGCTTCCTCCTTTTTATTCTTTTTCTTAAAAATCCTTAGGAATTTTCTATGAACATTCATAAACTCGAAAATTGAGTTTAAGAAGAAAAGAGAACTTACCTCTTGGCTTAGGGAAAAGAAAGAAAGAAGAATCCTATCTTTTTAGTGTTGAAACTATAACCTAAAAGCATCTTTGAAGTCTACTAGTCTTTTCAGTTCACCTTATGCATGCAAAAAACTCTTGTCCTCTTGCTCATGCATTCAAGTTGCACATGCCTTGCATGCTTGGACTACTTTTGTATGCTTCCATCTTCCCATGCATTCACTCTTGCTTGTATGATTGGCTTCTTATGCTCTGCATGAGGGCTCCCTAGAGCCTATCATCCCTCTTTGTCTCACCCTTTTTTTCTCACACTCTCTATTTAAATTTTTTTTTTGGGACATTTAGGCCATTTAAGGCAAACTCACACACACAACGCATACACATGGACTCGAACCTTGGACCTCTTAGTTGGAAGCCTAAGCTCTCAACCAATAGGCCAAGGGGAGTTGTGTCTCACTCTCTATTTATCTCTCCCACTTTCATTCTATTGCTCTTTTTTTTATACCCCCAAATGCCAACTCATTCTCTTTAATAGACGAATAAGGCAGTTCTTCCTCAATTAGTTATCTAACACCTATTTTGACATGTGTCACATGAAGTTTGAGTTAGTTTTTTAGTAAATTGATTTTGAAGGAATGGATATAGAAAAGTTTTGATGTATATGATTTATAGTAATTACTTTCATCAAATTTATTTAATTTGATGAATATTTAGTAACTCTAGCAAATTGATTAAATGAAAGCAGATAATTCTTCCAAAAATTTGATCTTAGGGTGTTACAATTAAAAAAGTTGCTCAAAATTGTGAAGCAATTTCACAACTAAAAAGGCTTGCTTAGATGCACCTCATGGGCCATTTTAAAGGCATCTTTTTTGGATTTGATGTGTTGGGGAAAGTAGCTTGGGAAAGTGAGCAATTTCAAGAAGGTAATCATTGACGAGCGAACTACGATCAACCGACATGTGGAATTTATCACAAGTAGCTAGAGAGATGGGCAAGAAGAGTGCATCGCAACAAGGGAAAGAGAAACATGCTATTTGTTTGAGTTGTAAAGAACTATACCTTTTCATGAAGGGATATAGGATAATAATGCCAAATGAATGGGGACATTTTTAACATTATATTGCCTAAAAATCGTGGAAGCAACATATATACGAGGAGGCAATATGTTGTGAAAATTAAAGTCAAAACACACAAATTTCTAGAACTCAAATAAAAAGCAACACCCAAACAATAACATGGTTATATTTTATAAAGAAAAACAATGAAAAAATCCTCAAAATGCCCTAAATGCATTTGGCAGTGAGTTTGTATGGTGAAGGTGGCTATCACAAGTGGAGGTGAAGTCACACGAAACTTGTTCATGTATTGGAGGTAGTAGAGCGAGAGGTTGAGTGAGGAGATCACACGTCTGATGAGGCGGTGCAGACGTTGTGTAGGAAGTTGATGGTCATCGCAAGTATTATATTTAGAATTCTGAATTCATAATAAGCGGTTAAAATTCAAATTAATCAATTTAAAATTTCAAATCCCTCATAAGAATATCTAAAATTTATTTTTCCCACAAATAAACAGTTGAAAGTATTAAATCTATAATTTTAAAATCCTTCTAATCTTTAATAAAAATAAGTATCACGGGAGAAAATCAAGGAATGAAAAAGAAAAAGAAAGAAAGAAAAGCCATCGACCACTGCACGGTAACCGCTACCGCAAACTCAAATCAGCCCAACTTGTCCGCATTCAACCCAGTTCAAACTAGTCACACATACCCTCCCAGCGAGTTCTACTGTTTGTGATGCCGAAGGCCCAAAACCCTGAGATCTGAATACAGAACGCATGGATGTCCTCGGATCGATCGACGTCCGAGAGCTCCTCTCCTCAGAGGACCTCGACGAGGCTTCGCCACTCTCCGCGCCCGATCTTAGCCTCCTCATTGATCGCCTCCAGATCCGTTCCCTCCACATCAAATCCAAAGTTCGTGAGTACGTACTCTCCCATCATCGTGAGTTCGCCGACATATTCTCCCGCAGCGCTGCATGTGCCGCCGGAGCCGATGAAGCCGCGGCCGCCCTTGCTGAAGTGCTTCGCCTCCTTTCCGACCATCCCGTCGACCGAGATATCAGCGACCTCGTGAAGGAGATCGGGAGGAAGAGGCGGGAACTCGAGCAGCAGAGGGCGGCGCTGGGGGTTGTGGGGACAATTTCTAGTTTGCTTGAGAGATTGAAATTTGCGAGGGAGGATGTTAGGGCAGGGAGATTGGTCGAGGCGGCAGTTGCGGTGAGGGATTTGAATATGGGGTTTGGGGTGTCAGAGAAGTGGGACGAAAATCGCGGAGTGGAAGAGCCGGCAGTATTTGGGTTCTTGAGGAAGGAGTGTTTGGAGTGCTTTGATGAGGTATGCTAATGAAATTGTTTCTCCTTTCCTCAAATTACGGCGAACTTCGATTTAGATTACTGTTTTCATGTAGCTACAATGCGTCCTCTCGCGAAGTATGGAAAGTTTGGTCCAGTTCGAGCCTGAAAATGGTACTGTGACTGTCAGGTCCACTCTCAGAAGTGGGAAAACAATTGAACTTGTGTTGCGTAGAGTATTGGAAGCCATGGAGGTGATCTTTTTCTTCCTATGTACACTAGTGTATTTGTTTGTACCAGTTTTTGTTTTGCTTCTCCTTGACCATTGGATATGCGATTTTCTTGGAATTTCAATAATCATATTTTCTTTAGGAATTTTTTTTCATATACTTGTTGCATTCTGGAATATTCGCGGTGGTAGAGAAATATATATATATATATATATAACTTCTTAGCTTTGTACGAAGATCCAACATGCAATTAGATAAAATAGAGGGTGCAACATTATAAGAGACCCCATAGTTTTTATGTGGAAACCCTTTAAAAGGGGGAAAAACCACGAGCCTTGGCCCAGTTTGAAAGGATCCATTAGTATTTGTAGTTGATTACAAATAAGGCCCTTCCTTGGGGGGAAGGCCTTGGCTTGATGTAAGAAATATACAATACACCATATGGAGTGCATTATATGGTAGGAATATGAATAATCACTGTTGACGTGTTCGTTTGGTCGGAAGGATCATAGTCGGTGTACGACGGAGGTCGGAAAGATCATTGTCCGGTGACGGAGGTTGGAAAGACCGTTGTTTGGCGACAAAGGTCGGAAGGACTGTGGTCGGCGAAGGAGGTCAGAAAAATCGTAGTCCAAAACATCTACTCTCCTAACTGGGTCATCAGAAGTCCGATGTTTTATGTGTCAAAACCATTTAAGGCGACTCTCTCTATTCTTATATGCCGCTAGAGCTACTCCAACCTTTTCACGTATATACTCGTTTCACATTCTGCCTCTAAGAGTGAAGCCACTCATCCACTTGTGCATCCTCGTCTTTGCAACACATAACTTAATTTTATGCTTCTCTTTTAATGGCCAACATTTTGAGCCATAAAGTACTGCATGTTTCACCACTATCTTATAGAAATTTTCCTTTAGTTTGAGGGGTACTTTTCTATCACACAATAGGCTTGATGCATTCCTCTACTTCAACCATCCAACTTGAAATTTTCCAATAATATCCCCATCTATTTCACCATTAGTTTGAACAATAGAGCCAAGATATCTAAGACATATACTCTTATTAATTAATTGATCACCCAAAGTCATAATCCCCCAACTTGATCTATTACTACTAAAATTATATTCCATGTATTTGATTTTAGATCTACACAAACGAAAACCTTTTGACTCTAAGGTTGACCTCCGTAATTCAAGTTTTCCTTCAACTCCCTATCTAGTTTCAACAAGAAGAATATTATCAACAAAAAGCATACACCAGAGTACATTCTTTTGTAAATGTCTAGTAAGAACATCTATGACTAAAGAAAAAAGGGGGCTTAAAGCTGATCCTTGATGTAATCCAACTGAAATAGGAAACCGCTTGGTCAAACCACCTTGTGTTTGAACACAAATAACAACTCATGCATACATATACTTAATGACTTGAATATAAGCATTATTAACTTATTTCTTTTCTAGAACTCTCAAGAGCACTTCTTTTAGAACTTTATCATAAGCTTTCTTTAAATCAATAAATATCATATGTAGACCTCTAAATTCTATCTATTCTTCTCCATCAAACCTCTCAATAAATGTATAGCTTCCATAGTAGACCTGCCCGACATGAATCCAAATTGATTTTGAGAAACATTATTATCACATTGTAACATATGCTCAACAACCCTCTCACATAGTTTTAATGTATGACACATTAATTTAATTCCTCTATAATTTGCACACTCTTATGCATCATGGAAAAGTATTTAAGGATAACTATTTATATCCTACTCTAATATTTGAATTAGTGAATAGTTATCTCTCTATTTGACCGTTAACGTAGGTGATCTTACCAAACTACCTAAACTCCCTTGTGTTATTTTCCTCATGTTCTCCTTGCAAATTATTTTTCTATTATTGTGATCGTCATTGCTCTTGGGCGCATACTTTTCCCCATACTTTAGACTCTTAAAATCATTCCTTCTAATAGAAATATGTTTGCCGAGTAAAATTACTATTTATATTTTAACCCTTGCTACATTCAAACAAGCGCTTCCTTGATTTTATCTCCTATATGACACCTAGGAGCTTTGATAAAACTAGTTTTACTTTGGAAGGTGCCAAGCTGATGTTGATTAAGGATAAAAGCTGTTAAGCTTGGGTTGGCTTATCATATAGGTTTGGATTTTATCGTTTCCCTTCTTAAAGTTTAGGGGCTGGCTTATTTTAAAACAATCCCAACAAATTTAATAACTGTTTTAAATTCTGATGTAATACGAGCTGGAATATGACACCACATGGATATTGGGCATGATGTTCCATTTGTAGATAAGCTGTGTCAGGGCTTTGCAATATGTATGTTAAATTTATTACCTCAATGTCGATCTTTAACATCTTCAAAACCATCCTCCTGGTAAATCTCTTTGGTGAAATGAAAAATTTGAGTTAATAACACATCCCATTCTCACAGTAATGAATGTAGAACTATCTGACACTAAATAGTTGGTATAATGTTAAAGATGATGACTATGTTGAAACGTTACAGTTTAACTTATTGGAATTTGGAACATTATCAAGTTGCTTGCCAACTAATAACTTCTGTCATTTTCTATTAAACTTTTTGTAATTGGCTTCATGCTGATTCCATGCGGTTGATACCATTTCCTACTCACATTTTTTATTGGCTATTACTTTTAATTGTATCCAATTTTCTTTTCTGTTCTTACTGACACTGCCCATTCCATAAGAAGGTTGTAGATGTTCTGGATTATGGCCTGGCAAAGGTAACTGATTTTATGATGAAGCATGCGATAGGCCCAGCAATAACTAACAAAGGCATCCGTATTTGGGAAGAACCTAATCGGGACTCTGCTGCTATGCTCAGAATTAATTTATCATCTGAACATCATGTAAGTCTCTCTGCTGATCAGTGGTCAGAGTGGGCAATCCAAAAAAATTGCATTTGGCATCCAAGCTTACTTCCAATTTTATTCCATTTTGGATTATTTTTATCACTTTAAGAGGCATCATGAACGGAACACTGTAAGAAATGTGGAACTTGTGCTTCCAAATTATGGTTGTTATATGTCTGCCATAGCTAGGGAACTTTAGAGGATGCTGTGAAGGAATTTTTCTCTATGGTATTGCCTATTATAAATGAACTTTTTGGATGATGCCGTCAAAGAAAAAATGGTCAAGCCTTTTTCCAAGGAGACATTTTTCTTTATCTTATTTATGTTTTAATCTTTTAATTTTATTTTACTAGTTATCTGAAATTGAAGTAGGAAATAAAGCTTCCATTTCAGTTAACTTATAACATAACAAGAAAAATGTAAAAAAAATCTTTTATTTTTAAAATAATTCATTAATTTATCCAAAAAATACATCTTTGTTTGTTATATTTACCCTATTTGGGCTCTTCATCTTTTTAAATATGTACAAAATATCTAGCCAATGAATACTTAACCTGTCTATGTGTCTTAATTCATTTACATGTTTCGGGGTTGGAGGATAAGTCATTTCATGATTTTCATTTGCTGTCATGACAGACAATTATTTTTTTTCATGAACTACAAAAGGCCTATGGTTTTTTTCGGTGCTTGAAAGGGTTAACTAGATTTGCAGTCTTGCATGAAAGTGGGCTCTAGGTGGGATGACATTTTCATGGTGATTCTTGACCTTCCTGAGAATGGATTGATGAATTAATCATTCTTATATATTATATTATTGTATTATATTTAATAGAATACCTAATCTAAAAAGTCATTAAATATAATTTTTGTTGATGGTGTAGGACATTACTTTTATATTATTTCATCGCTGTTTGTTTGGTGGTTGGTTGGTGCATTGGCTAAATTGATGCTGCAAGCTAGCCTTATTCGGCATGCTTATGTTTGACCTGACTTGGCATTGTTTGTGCGATCCCAAAGTGTCTTTTGACATGAAATAAGAGTACAAGCAAGCAACTGATAGGCATCTCTAGGAGATCTTTGAAGACTTGTAACCAATCATTTTATCTATATTCTTATGAAGCTCCGTATGTATATGATGTAATCCCTTTTGGTTTGTTAATTTCCTATTTCTATTGGCATCATTTGTCGCAATTATTGACAAAAAGGTTTAAACTCTATATATTTGTTAAGTAATTTACCCTAGAACAGAACTAGCTTTAACAATTATTCTGAGATACTTCCATGGACGGATATGTGAAATGCTACTGTAAGTTATTTTTAATATTCCCCCATTTACACACATTTAGAGGGAAACCACCTGCCCAAGGTAAACTCATGATTATCTTCCTTGTAACAGTTTATGAATTTTTTATTTGCTCATTGTTGGATGAGTTTCAGTTATCTGGTTCAGCTTTAAGGATAGGCTATCACACTCATTTCTGATCTTGAAACTACTTTTGTTTTCTTTGGACTTTTTCTAGACTATATTTTAGGCACACTACATGTCATAAGATGTTGAATCCCATTCATTGATAAGTTCAGAGCATCATCTTATGTGACATGTACTTTATTCCTTCACGTTGTTATTTAGTATTGTTTCATTCTATGTCTAAGAGTTCCTTTTTATTGATACTTTGTGAATGCTTGCCTGATTGCCTCTACTGAACATGATGAAACGTGTTCATTTGCAATTTGCTTCAAATAGTTTAATAAACTTATATATATATGTATTTTAATTATTGTAGGGAGAAACTGAAGTTGTGGCAATTTTTTCTAGCCTTATTCAGATTATAAAGTTTATCTACAAATTTGTCTGCTTTGAGAATGGAATATGGATGCAGTGCTTCGGAAGGCTGGTCTGGCCAAGAATGTCAGAACTTATCATATCACAATGTCTTTCCAAGGTTGGTATTTGAGATTTGAGGAAAAATGCTGAATTAATAAAACGGATTTTTCTGTTTAATGCACATGATGCTTGTCTAAGGGCATGTTGCTAAGGTTGAGCGAACAGGCTTTATCCTTGAAGTTACATTGAGTGAGGATAAAAGTCCTATCAAGTACATAATCATGAATCAGTCTGAATTTATCATAATAGAAGTTCTTTTCAGACTTTATAATTAATCCTGCATTCATAAATACATTTTCTATTCAGGTTTCTTTGTGTTTTGATGTTTCCTAATTGTATATTCTTATCAATGTATG
Source organism: Dendrobium huoshanense (assembly GCA_016618105.1). NCBI lineage: Eukaryota > Viridiplantae > Streptophyta > Magnoliopsida > Asparagales > Orchidaceae > Dendrobium > Dendrobium huoshanense. Next base: position 72,087,369 of record CM028345.1, read on the forward strand.
TTTCTTAGAGCGGTACTGGATTTCAAAGTAATTGAGTTTGAACCACTTTTTACTGTGCGTTGGATTGTAGATGTTTATACTAATTTGAGGTGTAAAATGGGTTGAACTTCTGAGCTTCGTTGCTCATCACTTCACATTAAGCTTATACTTCATTCAGAAATGATCATAGTAAACTATTAACTTCAAATAATATTTTTTATATGAAAAGGTGGGATTATGATCAGCTTTTACTAACAAAGTAAGAATAAGAACAAATTGTACTTATTCCTTGTCGTGAGCTAACCAGTAGGCCACAGTTAGCTTTTGTCTCAGTGTTGGGGATAATAGGCTGAGAAGAAGCAGCAAGTTGGATTAACTGCTAGCTTTCATAAAAATACTCCATGTTAACTTTTCTTTACCAAACACTGATTCATCCTATTCATTTGACTCATCATTTATTTTACTTGTTAATCACTCATTAGTATCATCTATGTCATTAAAAAAAAGTAGGCCATTGATTTTATGTTGGTTATATCTCAAAATCGAGGCATAAAAATACTCTATGTTAAATTTTCTTTACCAAACACTAATTCATCCTATTCATTTGACTCATCATTTTTTTACTTGTTAATCACTCATTAGTATCATCTATGTCATTAAAAAAAAGTAGGTCATTGATTTTGTGTTGGTTATCCTTAAGCCCCCCCCCCCCCCCCCCCCCCCCAAAAAAAAAAAAAAAAAAAAAGAAATAAGAAAAAAGAAGAAGAGGAAGAAAACAAACAAAATATTGCACGCAATGTGCAATCTGCTATAATGCAAAACAACTTGATAGCATATATAGTGTGCGCTACTTTTTCTTCCTGCATTTTGTTATGCCAGTAGCCTATAACATGTTTGCAGCCCAATGTTTTGGGCTATAATGCATGCTATTTTGCTTTATTGACAAGCATGATTCATATAAATCTGATGTGAGATAATATGGTTAATTCCATGTAGAAGATTATTGTAGGGGTTTTGGTATGGGAATGAATTGTATAGTGATAGAGAGGTTTGGTGGTTGAGTGAAGATGTACAAAGGGTTATTACTCTGTTAATATGTGAAAAATGTTGAGTACTACTGAGGCTGATAATGATTATAAGAAGGCTATAATTCTTGCAAATAAGAAAATGAGTAATGCGAATGCTACGACTTTTTCGTTAATTTATATAATAACTTGGTATTATGGGAGGAGAAAATGAGATTTATAGAATAGCTAAGATGAGAGAAAAAAGACTTAGGGTTTTTGATGAAATCAGGTGCGTTAAAAGTTAAGATAATATAATCTTTGTTAATGATGAAGACATCAAATAAAAATGAAAAAAATTCTTTGATAAATTTCAAAATGAGAGATTTAAGGGAAAATTATTTTGGAAGAGTATAACAAACAGTATAATGAAGTGTATTCTACACTTATCCAAAAATTAGAAGTGTAGTTAGCTTTAAAAAGATGCATAAATGTAAGGCTTTATGTTCATGTGAGATGCCTATTTAGATTAGGAGAGTTATGGGTGATGTTATGGTGCTTTTGTTAACAAAAATTTTTAATAGAATTTTGAATGCAGAGAATGCTTAATGATTGGAGGATCAATATTTAAAAATAAAGACGTTCAAGATTGTGCTAACTATAGATTTGTCAAGCTTATGACTTATATAGTGAAGATGTGAGAGTGAGTAATGGAATACAAAATTATAAAATTTCAATCAATTTTTGAGAACCAATTTTGTTTCATAATAGGAAGATCTATTGAAGAAGCAATTTTTATGAGACAATTAATGTAGAAGTGTATGAAATAAAAAAGGATCTTCGTATTATTTTATTGATCTTGGAAGGACTTGTTGTGTTATAGAAAAGTTCTCCTCAAACTTAAGGGAAATTCTATAAGATGGTGGTTAGACCTGCCATGCTTTATGGTGTTGAATGTTGGGCATTAAAAGACAAGCATAATATTAAGTTAAGTGTTGTAGAGATGAGGATGCTCAAGTGGATGCGTGGCTTTACTCCTAAAGACATGATACGAAATGATCATATACATGAAAAGGTTGGAGTAGCTCTAGTGGAAGATAAAATTTGAGAGCGTCGCCTTAGATGGTTTGGTCACATAAAAGGCGGTCTTGCGATGACCCGATTAGGAAAGTAGATGTATTAGATTTGACTTATATTAATAAATGTAGAGGTAGACCTAAAAAGATTTGGTTAGAAAATATTAAAGTGACCTTTCTTTATTAGATTTAAATGAGAATCTAACTTTTAACAGGGCACAATGGAGAAAAAGGATTTATGTAGCCGACCTCACATAATGGGATAAAGGCTTGATGTTGTTGTTGTTGGAAAATCATATGTTTATGTACTGCAAAAAATTATTTTATTTGTTTAAAGGCAAACATATGTGTCAAAGAGATAGATATTGTTAAAAATATTTATGATGAAGCATTGCTTAGTATTAGAGTTTTTAATTGTCCAAGGTTTATATTAAGGGCCATTATTGCATCTATATCCTTTTATATTGGTTATGGAGATGTTTACAAAGGATATTCAAGGCGAGAGGGCTTAGTATGCATTTTTTATAGATGATATAGTTTTAATTACTGAAACATTAACTGAAATCAGTGAAAAATCAGAACAATGAGATAAATGTGAAGATAAAACTTTAGAATTAGTAAGAACAAATGTTGAGTATAAGAAATGTGATTATTGTAGGTATGATGTTAACATTTATCATTTAATATCATTTGAAGATAAGGTGATACTTAAGTATTATAGATTTAAGTATATTGAATTTATTGTACAAAAAGAAAAAGAAAAAAGAAAAGAGAAATAGATGAAGATATAACTTTTAGAGTTAGATTGGAATAGATAAGTGTCTCATGAATTTTATATGATTAGAGGATATAATATGTATGCTTAAAAATAAATTTTATAAAACTCTAATTATGCTATTGATTTTTTATGAATTTGAGTGTTAGTTTGCAAAAAGTCATCAACATCTAAGTTCAGTGTGGCAAAATTGAGAATGCTATGATGGCAGTGTGTCTCAGTTATGAATGATAAATTAAAGGATGATTATATTAGAAGAAACATTTGAATGACTTCAAATAGACTCTTGTAGTCTGGGCATCTGTAAGAAAATGTAGTAAATATGCCTGTTAAACGAGTTAATAAAATTAGTGTAAGAGAATTAAGAAAATAAAGTGGCAGGCCTTAGATAAGATAAATAGGCATTGTTCCAAATGATATATAAAGAATAGATTTAACATCTTGCACAAAACTCAATAAAAACAGATGGAAAATGAGGATTTATAATGCTAACCCGAAATAGTTGGGATAAGGCTAATGATGATGAATGTGCTTCTTGACACTCCTTGGATACTCAGACATGTGGTTCACCATCTGAGTGCCTTTTCCCTTGTCAGGTAACTCATGAAGACTTGCATATCTACTCATGTACTAGTCATCCCAAGCAAGCTGCTTTTATACCTAAGCATTTGATCACTTGTTTTTGTTTTCATTTACTCATATAATAGACAAATGAAATGTTATATTTGTTCAGAGGTTTTGTAATCTTGATTTTAGCAATTCGTTTCACTATTCTTCTTGGGTGTGGGGGGTAAACTTGAATTATGGAAGTCAACCTTAGAGTATAAAGGCTTTCGTTTGAGTATATCTTAAACTTAATATATGGAGTGTAATTTTAGCAATAATAGTTCTTGTGGGTGATTGTAACTTTGGGTGATCAAGTCATTAATAGGATTACACGTTTTAGATATCTTAAGTCTATTATTCAGAGTGATTGTGAAACAGATGGTTGAAATGGAGTAATGCATCGGTCTCGTAGGTATATAAAGGTGTGAAGGCGGTTCTTAGAGATGATTTATGAGGAGTTAAAATATATTATTGAATGATGTTTGGTTTATCAGAACATCTTGATCGAAGAACTCTTCTTTAGGAATTGTTAGTTTTGTTGGATTTTTCAGAGGTGGCATTCTAAACGTTAAGTGATGCTGTTTAATTATGTTCTTGGTATGAACTTGCATGGAAGTAGGTTTAGTGAATTGAGCTGCTTACAGTCTACTATCTTGTAACCAAAAGCTTACATTATACAAAAAAAAAAAAATAAAAAAAAATCACTTTTATGATCAGCAGCCAACTGTGGTTTTAATTATAGTTAATATGAGAGGCTTACCTGCCTTCTGATGGAAGTTCACAGCACAGATTGTATTGCCTTTTTTCTACTCTTGTAAAGTAACATATTACCGTGCATGACTTGAATTTTGTTTTTGTTTGAATGACGTTAAAACCTTACCTGCTGGATTGGATGATCAGTGATCTGCTCATTTGTTAGCATGTAAAATCTCTGATTTTTCAATATGGGAAAGACTGAATTGATAGGATAGATTTGTGGTTTTAGAGAAGACTTTTTAAGCAATTTCATGAATTTTTGGACGAACTTTTTCACTATGTGATCTGATTAGCGCTCAGATTTAGTCATGCCTTGAGTATTTGTGAGTGATAAAGAATTTTGACTGACATTTCAGGCTGTTCCAGAAGATGCTACAAAGATGGTGGAATTCGAGAATATTATTAGGAGCACTTCTGAGTTTGAGAACTCTTTAAAGGAAATGAATTTTATCTCTTTCAACAATAAAAGTGAAGAAAGGTTGAGTCATTTTATTCACAATGTCGAGGTTCATTTTGCTTCTAAAAAGAAGAACGAAATCCTAGCAAAGGCTCGCAAAATTCTTCTTCAGTTTTGTTCCCTGGTTAGTTTGAGCATGTAGAACTTTTTCCTTATGTTGTTACATAAAGCAATTCATGTTTGACACAATGATTTACGAAACTGCAGGAAGCAACCTCAAACAGTGGTATGCTGTTTGATGATGCTTATGAAGTTACGTCTGTTCATGCTGCTGACTTGCTTTTTCAACCTGAAAAGTGTTTTGTATCAAGTGCATTGTGTCAAGTCATACAACTAGTGCATGAAACACTTAAGGTATGCATGCATATTTGAACGAAATTTTTTTATTTTTTTCTTATTGTTGTTTTGGTGATTGATCTTGTATTTTTTCTATCATTGTAACATCATGGAGACAAATGGACTTGCAGTATAACTGATAATTTACATTCCAGCTGAAATGTATCCTTAAAAATGGAAGCATGTTCTGCTCTCATTGGAGCAATTTGTTCTTTTATTATGCCACAATGGAAAAAGTACTTGAAAAAGGCGTGATGCAATATTCCAGTGTAGGTGATGTAATAACATTACGTTTTATAACTCAATGGAAGGTTATGGCGCTGTATGCTGCAAGATCAGGGGTAACCTTATGTCATTTGAACCTCTCTAGTTAGTTTATGCGCTACTTGCATGTACCTTTTAATATGTAGTGTTTTTATTTGGGAGATTAGTTGTAGTATGCAACTAATGTCTTTTATCATCTATATTTGAAGTGTGATTTCAATTAGAGGTGTAAATCTGTGCTAGTGTGTTGCATTTGGTTTCAACTAGAAAATGTCCCAAATTGAATGAAGCTAAATTGACTTGTTTATACTGATTTGTATATGCCAACAACCAACCCAAGAATACAAAAAAAGTTGATATTGGATCTAGATTTTTATTGGAAGAAAAAGGGGTCTCTTGTTAGATGGAATAAAATTTTGTTTTCAGGGGTTGATTTGAACCGGCTTGAATTTTTTTTTGGTCTCTTAAGCGAACCTGAATTAGACCCTAACGCTACTTGGGTTAATCCAAACACAAAATCTCCATTTCGATTTAGGCAAAAATGGTAATGTTTGTCAGGTTGGGCTTCAGCATGACTTCCCTCTTGCTTTTATTTATTTATTTTTGACTTCCCTCTTGCTTATGAATCAATGTTCTCACCTTCAATCTTGTTTCTTATTTCCTCATTTCAATCCTTGCAACTTGTGCCCGCGAAAAGACCCGACTCCTACGCTTCGAGTCGAGTTGTAGTCGCTCAGTCCGCGACTCTGCATCAGCCGTCAGCGATCAGTCGCGTGACGCAACTCACGTCGCATCTCTTCGCCTCAAAGAAGAGGCCATCGTCGGCTCGCTGCTCTTCGTGCTTAGCACGACGTCGCTCGGCCGCCGCTGCTGCTGTACTGCCGCCTTGCCGGGACAGCTCGCCGCCTCGCTGGAACTGGAAGTAGCGCCACTTCTTCATCCGTATCGCTTAAATCCGTGTCGGGTCGTGTCAACCCGGAAACCCGACGTGTCGAGTCTGAGTTGAACAAACCGACCCGTTTACAAAATCGGGTCGGGTTTGAGTCATGTCATATAGCCCCGGGTCAGTTTCGGATTCGACCCAAATCCAACCTGTTGACCTGAATTGACACCCCTATTCTGAATATTGGATGATGTTTGATTTTTAAAGCATCCTATTATGTTGCTCTTCTTGCAAATTTCTTGGGCATAAATTCTCAGATTTTTTTTCTGGCTCATCTTTAGTTGAGGAATTCTAATTATAAGGTGTAAACTTATAACCAAATATTCAGATTCGACCGCCAACCCCTTTAGTGGATGACACTCCATCAGATTAGGTCTGCTCTTTGAATTTGGAACCAATTTTAATCTCTCCGTTAGAACTAGAAACAAATATGCATGCCCCTACTTCATCTTCGAAGTTGGACATTTCATCATTACCTGGTTTTAGCAGTTAGATTGATCTTTATGATATTGAAACACCTCACCTCCATCCAATTTGCAAATCTAGCAATAATCATGATTTTTAGCAACTTTATGATTTAAATACGAACATTTTGACCATCAATACTCTAGTTGATATGATATTCCAAATTCTATTTACCCGACGGGGTAGGAATTGTAAAGAAATCTGTAGCCATTTCCTGTATTCACAAGGCTTTGACCAAGATGGCCCAAATGATTTCTTTTGTCGCTTAATGGTCCATTGGATGTTTTATACTTTGTTATCATGTTTTCTTTGTATTTCTCTTTTTTTTTGTTAACTTTTCATGATTGCCCTTATTGTATTATTATCATTTTTTGGTTATATTATTTTGCTTTTATAAAACAATATCCATTTTGATTCAGTCGTTTTTATCATGTTGGATCTAATCTCAAACGCCCCCAAAAAGATTAAGTCATGTGAAAAATATCCTTATAAACTATAATACATAATTAATTAAGCAATAACTATGCTATGATTTTTATTCATATTTCATGTACAGACCTACTATGATTTCTTTTTGAACTATTTAGCCTGAAGTATGTGTTTGACTTGATAGCGCGTCCTGCTCTTATATCTCTTGAATCATTCATATTTGTTTTTAGGAGTTGCTATATCCAATCTCAAGCTTATTTGAACTATCTCAATGCTAAATTGAACTGAAGGAGAGCTCGGAACTGACTTGAAGTTTGGGACTGCTTTGTTTTCCGTTCTTTATTTGAAATGATTTTGAGCTACGTCAACTTGGTTTGGATCAGACTCGGAATATGGCTCATTTTTGGATAGATACTGGCTTGAATTTACATAAAGAATAATGATTTTACTGGAACAAAAAACATTCCTGATATAATTTTAAAATTTGTTGAGCCTGCATCTATATTAAATTTGACGAACCTTGGTATGTTTAATATTCAGATGATATAGTCTTGATAGATAATAAATCCAATAAAGGAATACTGAGATAATGGGGGCCTACCATTATTGCATGACTACTTAGCGACATCATATTTTATGAATAATAGCTTGGCTTTTCATACTGATGTGGGAAAAACCATTGCAATCCAAACCTATACTAATAATGAAACACAGAACTTGGTATTAGTTTTTCTTGATAAAAAATTTTCAATACTAAACTGTAAAAAGGTAAATATTTTGACATTTTAAGCACATATTTTCTGGTATAGGAGTAGGATTGATGCTAGAGAATTAACAATTGTAATTCAATATAGCTAGAAGATTTAGTAGTACCTCGACATAATAAGTTATTCTTAAATTCATTATACAAACGAAACATGGATACAGAGAAGAAAATGACTTGTATGATTAAAGTTGGGTGTTTAAAAAACTGAACAAGTGCCTCAAGAGTACTGTATGTTGAGAGAGATTTAAATCAGATTCAATCTATAGTTGTGATTGACTTTGATTTTCTAAAAGCATACTAAATTGGTCTTAATTATCCCAGTTACTTTTATTCCTTTAGCCGAGTGCTTGAACTCCAGCTTTTCAATAAATCATCAATCTTTAGGCTTGATTCAGAATCCTAAAGGGCTTAGGGAAGGGTTGATGTTCTTAGCCTTACCCTTGCTCAAAATGGCGGCAATCCCTTCACAGCCTTACTTATCAGTTATAGATTGAGGGCCTATTTGGGTTAGCTTTCTCATTGCTTTGTTTTTCAGACAATAACTATTAGTTCTATTTGGCTACTACCTTCTCGTAGCATTCTCTTTGCTTTTGAGAAATTTCTGCGGTGGGAAGCTGCTTTTAAAACCAGAGTTGCTAATGTGTGATAGCTTTAAAAAGTAGTAGTTTAATTTTTTTTAAAAGAATACATTTATAATATTATCAATGATTTTTAAAAAAGTTATTATCTCCATAATAATAACCTCACCACTATCTTTATAAAATGCTACTGCTATCCTAAACAGACTCTAAGTATATTAATATTTATGTTAATCATTCAATTTCATCTTTGTGCTATTTGATCAATGTATAAACATTGTTTAAAGAGCCTTATAATAATATCTAATCACTGAGAATGAAAAATTGTTAAGAGACCTTATTTTGCTCAGTTACTTACAAGAAAGAATGCATATAATATTATAAAAGTGTTGAATGAGTCTTTGGTTTTTAGCCTACTTATGAGGTAAAGTAATATTGTGTCCCTGTTTGCACTTCTGCATATTCCACATGAATGAACGAGTTATGGGAGATTTAAAATGCATTTGCATGGAATTAGGTTTTGCAGTAGGGTTAGGGTTTTCCATATTGATTATTGCTGATTTTTTTGGTGCTTGGTGTTCTTGGGCTCTAGCGACGTCTAGAACATTTAGAGAAATAGATCCTCCTGTCGAATAGAGGATCAATTGTATCTTGGTATTTTCCTTCCACCTTCATCAATTAATACAATATATCTACTATTTTTCTGGATTTGCTTAAAGTCGTGTGGAGATTTCTTGCTGATTTCCCAAGATTGATAAGTTTTGCTTGAAATCTACAAGTGTTTCTTATCAAATTGTTATGGAGGAAAATTTCATGAAGGGGCTCAAATCAGAGATCCGGGCAGCAGTGAGAGTCATTAGACCTCGTGACTTGGGAGAGGCTATGGAGCTAGCTCAGCTGGTTGAGGATCTGATGAAGACATTCGACAGTGGAGAGTTTACCAGAGAAGAGGCCGGAGATCTACGACCATGATTACATGACTTTATTTCGGAGCTATTATGTGTATTTGATTTATTATTGTATTTTTTCCAATTTTACTCTCACTTGAGGGAGTAGGTTCATGTGACCTCAGGGGGCAGTTTTGTCTTTTGGATTTACTATTGTATTTTGGCTATCTATAGCCCCCTCCTCTTCTTTGGAGGGGATAATGAATATTATTATAAAAATTTTCTGCACTTGTGTCTTGGAGAGTTGAGAGAGCTTGTGTGAGAGTTTGAAGTCCCTAGGTGAGGGAAATGTACTACCCATCAGCTGTAGGAAACGTCCGAACTTGTGATCCATCTCCTCCACCATTGTCTCCTCCTTATTTCCCCTAGCAGCCACCTCCTCCTGCCCCTCCAAGCCGCAGGCCACCACCTTCCCTGGCCTTAGCTGATCCCTCTCCCATCCCCAATCCTAGCCGCCACCTCTCCTCCCCCTCTACTCCCTTGGCCGAAATTTCATACCCAAGCCCAAGGTCCACCCAACCAACCGCCGACCCCAACTCCCTAAAGCCGCCGGCCATCCTCCTCCTTCCCCTTGGATCCAAAATTCAAACTAGCATTCACTACTTGCCAAATTTATCCCATGGTTAATTTGGAAGGTTCCCTAATTCAAATTTGATAGTTTTTGAATTGGAAATTCTTTCTTAATTATGATGAGTTATTTTTGGAAATCCTTCCAATCAAACCTATTTGACTTGATCAGTAAATTAGAGAGATATTTGATTTAAAATCTCTTTCCTAATTTAATTTGCTTAGATTGACAACTTAATCAAACCAATTAATTCCCTCAAATCTACATTAAATCATGTGGACCCCTCCCCTTCCCCTCTTGGCCGGCCCCTCTCTCGCCCTTTTTCATCTAATTATTAGCTTCATTAAAGTTCCCCAATCAACCCATCAATCCCCCATCCAAGTGGGCCAATCCGTCCCTTAAATTTTAGTGAAATTCAAATTCAAATTCAAATTTTCCAATCACCTCCACCATTTAAAGCAGGAATTAAATTTCGGAATTTTGGATTGATTTCCCTCTTTTAATCAACAACCAAAATTCTGAAATTAAATTCTCCCCTTCCCTCCTCTATGGCCGGCCACTACCCCCACCCCTCTACTTTGAATTAATCTTTCTAACTCCCTCCTCCTGAACATCGATTACTACATGATTTTCACCTCACATAGACTGCTGTCCTGCATCCCATAACCAGCCAATTTGCTGTCCAGAAAGTTCTCTTGCTGTCCAGAAATTTTAGCAAGGCCGCCCTGCTGTCCTGCTATCTGGAAGATCTCCCTTTGCTGTCCAGAAGCTCTAGCACCTCATAGTTTGTTGTCCACTCATGAAAGGCCGATCTGGAGCTTGATCACGGCTTCATATTTGATGATTATGGATTGATCAACATTTACTGATCCCCGTTCTTTGATATTGATCTTGAGAACGACCACTTCGTCGAAGAATACGTGGAACGAATCATCTTCTTTCTTGCAACTGCTTTTGATCAACGACAACCTCCCGTTCAGTGACAACTCTCTTCCGAATACGGACGAAGGTGAACTCTCTCCCGAATCGTATCTCTTCCAAGTCTTCCCCAATTGTGGCATCATGAAGATTATGCAAGCTTTCTCCTCCTAACCAATTATTAAGAGTAGGAGTGAGGAATTTTAATAGTAACTAGTCTAACTGTTAATCTAGGGATTTTCTTTGAAAACCCCCACATGATGCAAAGCTTGATTTAAATTTGTTATTTTGTGCTCCTAACAATTATCGTGTAATCAATTGCCTAAGCTAATCATCTCTTTATTGTTTTCAATCTTTCTTTTAAATCATTAGAAGTTGAATAATTGTTTTTACTCTTCATCAAGCGTGTAATTTCATAATTAAACATCAACCTACACATTTAGTTCTACATCATATGGTATCAGAGCATGGTTGCATATAGATGCCTATTATGATTTCTTTCTTACATGTTGCATCTAAATCGCATCCCGCACGCATTAAAATTACTTTCCTATTATCTAATTAATTTTCTTTCAAATCTGCATAGTTTTGAGTCACCCATAGACAGAGTATGGACCCCTAACAAATTCACAGGACCTTAAATCTGTTGGTAGGACAATGAGCACGATCAATCAACAACTTAGGGAAAATCATTCTGACATAGCTGAGCTCCGTCGCTAAATAACAGAATGGTTTGATACACTAGACCAAGTCAGGAACAACCCTACACCTTACACACCTTCTAGGCCTCCTTCCATGTATGGGGATGACACCGTACTAGATGAGGGACACCTCTGTGGCCCTTATCGAGCTCCCCAGTATGGTTACAACCTTAATAACAACCTCGATACATCTTTGATGAAAAACATTAAGGTTGATGCCCCAACTTTTGATAATACTTTTGATCCCCAGCTCTTTCTGGATTGGATCAAAGGCATGGGTAGTTTCTTCAAGTGGTATAACATATCTGAGGTTAGAAAAGTTTGATTTGTTGAAATGAAACTCACGGGTAGGGCTAGTCAATATTGGGCCAATCTAGAAAGCCTTAGGGAATCCCACAATGAGTACCCCATCACTGATTGAACTTCTATGAAGCGCGAGCTCAAACAGAAGTACTTACCTCCCTCATACTTCCCTAGGCTCCTTGATAGGTGGAATCGGCTGACCCAGGTAGTAAATCGGTAAAGGAATACATTGCAGCTTTTGACGATTACCTGATTCGCTGTAAGGGGGAGACCTCTACTATCCCCGCTCAAATTTTGTCCATGTTCCGAATCAGGTTGTGTGAGGACCTATGCAGCGAACTATTTGCCCGGAGCGTCACTACATTAGAGAATGCTTACAGTCTATTCTTAGACCTTGAAGAAACCCATTACCAGCACCCCAGTCGACACCAGGATGCTAGATCTTCCAACAGACCCTCTAGTGGATCGGCCCCACCCACTCTCAAGTTTGAGAGGTACTTTTCTATCACGCAACAGACTTTATGCATTCCTGAACTTTAACCATCTAACTCGAATTCTACTAATAATATCCCTATCTATTTGACCATCACTTCGATTAATAGACCCGAGATATCTAAAACGAGTACTCTTATTAATGACTTGATTGCTCAAAATCAAAATCCCTCCACTAGATCTATTACTACTAAAATTACACTCAATGTATTTTGTTTTAGATATACTCAAACAAAAATATTTAGATTCTAAGGTTGACCTCCATAATTCAAGTTTTCCATCAACTCCCTCTCTAGTCTTATCAACAAGAAGAATATCATCAGCAAAAAGCATACTCCATGTAGCTTTTACCTTACAAGTGTATAGTAAGAACATTCATGACTAAAGTAAAAAGATATGGGCTTAAAGCTGATCTTTGATGTAATCCAATTGAAATAGGAAAATATTTAGTCAAACGATCTTGTTTTTGAACACAACTACTCCTGCATGCACATCTTTAATGACTTGAATATAAGCATTATTAACTCTTTTCTTTTTTAGAACTTTCCAGATAACTCCTCTTGTAACTTTATCATATGATTTCTCTAAATCAGGAAATATTATATGTAGATTATCCTTATTATCTCTATACTTCTACATCAAACCTCTCAATAAATATATAGCTTCCATAGTAGACCTACTCGACATGAGCTTGAATTGATTTTGAGAAATATTAGTATCACGCCGTAACCTATGCTCAATAACACTCTCCCATAATTTTGATATGTTACACATTAACTTAATTCATCTATAATTCACATGCTCTTGTGCATCACCTTTTTTCTTTAAAAATAGGAATCAACATACTCCTCTCATTTGATATTTTTTTAGTCTTCAAAATAATATTGAAAAGTTCTATAAGCCAAGAAATTTTCTTCATCTCGTTAGCATTTCCACACCTCTATTGGAATATCATCAGGTATAACAGTTTTTCTCATACTTCATTTTTTTAAAGTCTCTTTAACTTCAATTTTACTAATATCATGATAAAAATTAAAATATTTATTTTCATTGAGGGTACTATGGTAATTGAAGTCAATCATATTCTCACAATTTTCATTGAAAATATTATCGAAATATCTTATCCATCTTTATTGAATATTCTCTAATAATAAAAGCACATTTTGATCTTTATTCTTAATGCACTTCACTTGAACTAAATATTACTTCTCTCTCTCTCTATAATTCTTTTGCCCTCTAGCCAATCATTGCGTAAGTTTTAGGTTGATTTAGCATTTGGAAGGAGTGCTAAAGGCCGCATGGGTGACTTGGGCAAGGTTTCTCCTTGACACAAAGGAGGCTTGAGTTGGTAGGCAAATTCCAATTTTTTGTATAGTTTGGCAAATTGAATTTAGTGTAAGGTTGATAGTTTTGAAGGGCTTGAATGCAAAATTATTTTGAGTTAAAATATTATTTTAAGGTTATTCTGTGTTAGATTGGGTCGTTAATTTTAGAATTATTAAATTGTGAAAATTATTATTTTTAGGCTGCGTAGAAAAAGCAAGTCTTCATAGAGATAGAAATAAAGAAGTTTGTCCTGAGGAGGATTCGATAACTTTTATGAGATACTCCATTTTTAATAGAGGTAGAAAATGATTCAGAAGCCTAATAATAGTAATTTCTAATATTACCTTACATTGTTATAAGCATATGGACAATTTTTTTTCATAATGAGCATTTTGGTTAAATTTAGTGTTAAAAAAAATCTACTGCATTGAATCTATTCTCCTATTAAAATAATTCAATGTTATTGTATATCATGCAAGTCTTACGATATAGTATGCATATTTAAATATTCATATGTTATTTTAAATAATGCACATTGATGCCTCAGCTATATGCTAATACAAGTTAATGATAAAAATATTTTTAAATGCTATAATAATGATTTCGAAAGTAAAAGAAGCCTATAAAAAGTCATGTACTGTGGGGCAGGTTAGCAAATGATGAGGAACTGCATATGGAGATGAAATTTCTGAATCGATGAGCCTTTCCCCGACTCTCAATATTAAAAGTTGGTATGATATGGTCCAGTCTTGATGGAGAGGTGGTTGATAGCTGCTCCATTAGATTTAAGTCTAAATCTTATCAATAGTTATTATGATGGATGGGCTAAGTGATGACTAAATGATATAAATGTGCTAATGCTTTATACAGATATTATATGATACTTTTAAGATAATGGCTTGTAGCAATTAGAAAGAAAATGAAAGTAAAATAGAGAATTTTATATCAGCTTCTAACTAACGATGCATTTAAGTGATCTAACAATTAACAAATGCTATTTAATTTTTTTGCCAACATTCATGGTTAGAGGCTATGATTGAATTGTTTTTTTATATAACTAATTAATCATGTCCTGATTTAAATTCTATTGCGCTAATTTTATCTATAAATGCTAATTCTCATATTAGTTTAAATGATTAATATGATTTATTATATTTTTTTCTTGTATGTTTGATCTTTATATTAGAATTCTTTATATCATTGAGTTATAGCTTATCAAATTTTACGATGATTATTGTTTTATGCAAGGGCAATGAGCTAGTTGGGTATTAGTCAGGTGAACCCATTTTGTCCTGTACCCTTACTTTTTGGATATACAGTTTTTGTTCTATTCGAGAAGAAAGAATGTTTATGATCTAAATTAAAAGCTTTTGGTGTGTATAAAATTTATATAATAAGGTTATTTATAAGCTGTATAATCTATTTGATGATTTCAAATTATGCATGCTTTTATATTAATGATTATGATATATTTATTAGAGCATTATGAAGTTTATGTGTGTTTTATGATGATCTAGCAGATTAATTTTATACTTGATCCTGGATAGTAAAAATAAAGTTGAGTGTTAGTGGGAATCAGTTAGAGTGTATTATCTACCTCTGTTATGTCTCATTGTTGATTTGAGAGGGTCAAATTAGATGTAATATTAACATCCTTTTAGAAACATCACTATCATCGAAGACCCAATCCACTGTTGCATGTACACCTTAGTGGAATTAGAAATCCAACTACAAGAGAAAATTCTTGTGAACACTAGATTAATTAAGTGAATGCTGAATTTAATTGGAATTTAGGGCAATTTATTTAATAGATAAATTAATTATAATCGCTAATATAATTACGTTATTTATATATACATCTATATTTTAAAATGATTCTTTCAAAATATTGAACTTTATAAAAATACTTTTGATCATATTTGGGATGTGTGAAAAATAATTTATACATTTTAGGAGAAATTTTAATCATACCTTATGAAAGTTTGAGTACTGCATCAATAAGCAGAGCAGCCAAGTAGAAAAAAATTCTAGCAAATCTTTTAGCATGCAGTGAAGGAGAATTAACAAACTGTTTTTGGTACAGCAGCAAGAATGCCGTCCAACAAAGAAATTCAATAAGAGTGCAGAAGGTAAGCAGCATAGCAGGTGGGGATGGAACATTCTGTCTATCATTATTACATCTATATTTCAAATTTGGATTGTAGATTTCAGCAAACTATTATTAAGTCTCATATTGTGTTTGTGGGGAAGATGTTGATGGCAATTGTGGATCTTTTGGAAGAAATCAGAAGAATCATTAAATGAGTTACGGAAAATAACGAAAAGAAGACCAACTCATCTCTTAATGGATTAGTTGTTTTCTTTAATACTCAAAAAATGTAGGGTTACTGTAGAGATTCTTAAGTTTCCATAATTGATGAAAACGAGATGGCTTTATTGTGTAAGGAGGAGAAGATGAGTTGTAAGGGAGGGGTCTGCCAAGGGGTAAGGGAGAGCAGAGTAGTTAGGGAGTAACCATCTTGTTTTCACTCGTATTAGTTGTTACAAGCTTTGGGGGCCCTTTTATATTGTAGTGGGTTCATAATCTAAAGGCTAATACAATTATAAGAGATAAAATAAAGACTAGTTTCCCATGAAATGAAATGAAACATGACGAAATAAACATGAAACTAAACTAAATTATGCTCTCTACTGAATCAGATTATAGAAGGGTTGGCCATGTTCTTTACTCATATGTTATTGGTTTAATTATGTTTGTTTTTGGAGCTAGGTACCATGCATAGAAGATATGAGATTACATTCATATTATGTTTTGCTTTAGCGTGGACTTGGTGTATATTTAGTAAATCTCGACCTCCAGCTCGATTTATTTTACAGTAACATTGGAAATTACACATCCTTTCCCATTGGTTCTGATTAATTACTTCAACAATATTGCCCTTTATACTTTTCCTGATAATATTTAATTGTTAAAAAGATCTCTTGTCGTTTACTCACCTGTTTCACTTTTTGATCTGTCTATTATTATTATTATTATTTTTAAATCTATTATGTATAGGTGTTCTAAGTTCTTAAATCTTCTTAGATTTTGTAATGACAAGGCATTGTCTTAATGGGCATCATTCTGATTTTGAACAATAATTGCAGGATGCTTGTTTGTCATCTGCAAGAGTGGCGAAAGAGTTATACCATGCTTCTAGGGATGTTCTACTATTGTACAAAGCTATCATACCAATGAAGGTCTTCAGACGAACAACTCGAGTTATAGCATTCTTTTGCTTGAAGAGTGAGATTTACCATCACTCAGCTGATGCATAATATCAACTTTGTAATTATACTTTTAAAAAGAAATGGACTATGTTTTGCACCCCTTCCAATCTTTGTAAACTCATCCTTTCTATCATTTCAAAAGGTTATAAATAAAGGAAATTAATATTTCTTCATCTAAACTCAATTAATGAAGTTCAGCATTAACCTTGCACCTAATTATTTAGGCCTCCCTTTTGTATCCTCTTTTGTTGATTCCCGTTGAGTTCTACGTGGGTGTTAACTCTATTTTGTACAAGTTTTATGAATAGCTTCAAAATGTTTCATGTGATCTACCCCTTTTCCCTTTTAATTTTCCTATTAATTCTATCAAAAGCCTCTTTAGTATTTATTTTCCTCCTTGCTCTACATGACCAAATTGTATCCCGATGTTTCTTCAATTTCAATATGTGCCACTTTGATCTATCTTTTCTTGCGAGCTTATATGGTACAAGATATAGGTGAGTAATTTTGTTTTGTGTTAGAAAGATATATTTATCTGCCCAGAATTGATACCAACTGAATGAATGTTGAAGATGCATTCCACAAACCTATGTGCTGGAGTGGGGATAAATCAAATAATTATAAGGGTGGTGGCTGTAGCTTATGGTCATTTTTTATGTTCCAGTTGCTTAAAACAGATATAGAAGAAATAAACCATTGGTAAACTCAACTTTAGAAGCTAGGCAATTGAATTATCATTTTGCCTATCTCACTGACGATTGGATGCTGTTCCTAATACTGATCTAAGAGTGAAGCTGACTGGTTAGATTTAACTGAATATGGGAAGGTCTTTAAAAAAGCAAGCTTGGGCTTAGTGAGCTTGTAAACATGGTAAAAAACTCCTTGAAAGGAGCTAACCAAGTTTCCGCATGGACCTAGAGTGCTTTTAATTGTATGCACTAGTTGCATGTATAAATTCAGACAAGCTTTTAACTTGAGACTGATTGACATTTGAAATTAAAACTTTATTCCGACTTATTATGATTTAAGGAAAGAAAAAATGTGATGGAAGAAACAAACCTGCTATGAAAGAACAGGTTAAAATTCCTGAATTTTGTATATATACTCTTGAATTAAATCTAAATGTACAAAAGATGAGTGTTATTAAAATTTTAGATTAATGATGCATGGAAGTTTTTTAACTTTTTCATGAAACTTAACAAAAGATTAGAACCGTGCTTAGACTATGTTTGTTCAATACCACAATGAGAACATGGGTTCACTTGACATTGGTGCAATCTGTAATACTATCATAACCATTGAGTTGATCCATTGGCTTTGATCTTTGATTAGTTGATTTTTTGGATGAGTCCACTGTGTTCAAGTATGGCGGCTCATCATGTGTAATCCACTTTGAGTTTATAATTAAATTTTTGTACATTTAAGCAAATCGGGTCTTGGGGCATGCTATTGGAATCAATGTTTCAAAGTGCTGTGCAAAGTACAAAGTGAAGCAACAATTTTACTAATTAGAGTGTTATGAGTTAAATATCATATACATATATATTATGTGCGTATAGCAGTAATTTAATTAATCAAAATTAGACCACATCAAGAAATACTTTTTTAAACAAATATAATGATATATGCCAATAATAATATTTTTTAGTTATTAGAAATTCAAAATCAAATCGAAGGTATAATAGATAGAAATAACTAAGTGATGTAAGGATACTTTTAAAATTAAGAATATACTTATGAGATAGAGTGACCAACAAGAAATCGAGAGATGAATGCAATGTAAAGAGATAGATACTGTGAAGAGACATCGAAAAACATTCTTAGAAGAAGCTTGTGAGAGGGAAGCTACTATTGCTAAAATGTACTAGCAAAAGTGTATGAGAATTAGTGAGGGAGTGAGCATGAAGAGAAGAAGAACTAAGAATTGATTAATTCAAGCGGAAAAGAATGTAGAATCGATGAGCTATGACTCAATGACTATGAGAAATAGTAAATAATCATGCATAGTTATTATGAATTTTGTGTAAAGGTAAAATATAGCAGGAGAAGTACAGAATGATCATTGCAATTTTTAATTAGATTTTCAGAATGGTTAGAAGGAAATGGCTATATAATGACTGTTTAGGAGAAAAGTTGCACGCCTAGGGTGCATTGAAGTTATTATGGATATGCACAATGGAGTAGGTTGTAAGACAAGTATTATTAACTGAAAGGAAGTGTTAACAGGATTTTTAATCATTTTAATTCTATTCAAAGGATCAATATTTAGCCATAGATTCTATGAATCTTAGTTGTATATATATTGAAGATATGGAAATCATATCTTCGTATGTGCAGCCTGATGACTTGTTGGGAATGGAATCTGAGTAAAATGCAAATTTAAGGCAATAGAAGAAGCCTTAAACAATAAGGGACTCAAATTTGGTAGATGCAAATTCGAACATGTTATGTGTGAATTTTTGTTGGATATCAAACTAAGGAGGGGCAACAATTGCAATTAATAATTACAATGATCCCTGCTAGATTTTTTTGTCCTATATGTATAAGAACCAGGCTGGATGATGATACATGCAATGTTGTGCAGTATGGTTAGACTTTGTCAATATGGGAAGTTACCTCTAAGTTGCTTGATATAATGGTGCCGGAGGGGAAATTTGTGAATCTACTAAGAATTGCTATGTAACCACTGAGCACTGTCTTGGTTACCTACCTACTTTTAACAGAGAAGTCAGGGATTCAAATATATTGAAAAATAAGACCACTATGTGCAAACTATGATGAGCCAAATGTTGCAAAGATGATGATGTTGAGATCGATATTGGTGGATGTTTGGAACAAATAATCTTTAATTTCTTATATTAGAAAAACTTTAGGAGTAAAATTACTGGAAGATAAGGTTAGAAGGATTGATTGAGATGATTTGATTGTGTGCCAGGGGATTAAAGAATCTGCCTTTGATATATGATAAGACTAGGTTGACAAAGATGGTGACGGACTGGATTCAGCTCCAGCACTACTCTTAATTTAGATGAATGTAGAATTCAGAATGCCTTCCTTGATCAGTTGTGATATGGAAGCTCTTTGATAATAATAATAATAATAAACGAAATGAGCTTGCAAATCATTTTAGTCTAAAAGAGAGGTCTACCAAGTGAAGCTTGCTAGACATTAATTTTTGTAATATTCAAATGTTCTGTTCATTGAGTTACTTTCTTTCACGTGGTATACATTTCTGGTTTTTAGTTTTTGACACTTCTCTTTGTTGTATTTTAGGTAAATGCTGTAGTTATGTTGTTCCATATCTTTCCAACGTGAACTGATATATTCTGCATTTTCCATGCATATAGTTGGCGAAGCAGCTGCATAATGTTAGCCAGCAAGCAGTAATTGTGCATAATGATTGTTATTATTTATCTCAAGAGATTCCTGGGCTTACTTTTGAGGTACTATTGCTCTATTAGCTGTACATTAATCAGAAATGTTTCTAGGTCTCAATTTTTTAATGTTCTTATACTGTTTTTTATTTTTCCTGCAACATAACTTAAAGTGAAGCATTTTAGACATAGTAATTACATTGTAAATTAGAAATCTGTTTTTACGTATGGGAATGATACGTGTAATTGATTTTGCGGTGCTTCATCTTGTTGGATGCTAGTGGTAAATTTGCATTTGTGGTTGCTCTTTCCTCTCATAAAACCTTGTGTTTTGGCTTTTGTGAACAAAATTTTCAAGTCAGTGTTTTTCATCTGCCGAATATAATTTTGAGGATTGTACAACCCCTGGAAGAGTCTCTCAACCCATGTATTAGAAACATCAAGATAGGTAGTGGTACATTGCCAGCAATGTTTAAAATTGTGCAATTGGGTATTGAGACATTTTTTGTTCATGAGGCGAGGTGTAAGCCTCAAGGCATTTTGAGGCCTACAACAACAACAACAACATCAAGCCTTTATCCCACTACGTGGGGTCGGCTACATGAATCCTTTTTCTCCATTGTGTCCTATTAAAAGTCAAATTTTCGTTTAAATCTAATAAAAAAAGGTCATTCATAATATTTTCTAACCAAGTCTTTTTAGGTCTACCCCTACCTTTCTTAACATAAGTCAAATCTAATACCTCTACTCTCCTAACCGGGTCATCGCAAGACCGCCGTTTTATGTGACCAAACCATCTAAGGCGACTTTCTCTAATCTTATCTTCTACTGGAGCTACTCCAACCTTTTCACGTATATGCTCATTTCGTATCCTATCTCTAAGGGTAAAGCCACTCATCCACCTGAGCATCCTCACCTCGCCGTTCATGAGGCGAGGTGTAAGCCTCAAGGCATTTTGAGGCCTATGCATGAAAATAAAAAAAGTTGCTTTAAGTGATAATAAATGTCAGAAGTGATTCTTTATATAATACCTAAATAATATGTTAAATGATGACATATTAATTTTCTATTGAATTATGAATTAACAAATTGACATACATATGTGTTAAATCTCAACCTTACGATCCCAAAGATATCAACGGCTGAGAACAGTAATCCGTGGGAAGACTACCTGGATAGAATTAATTCCTTCCATTGATTTAGGAATAATTGTATTCTCATTATTATAATAGTTATTTGTTTCCTTATCAATACACCTTGTACAGATCTATAAATAGGGAGTAGATTGCATAATAAAATTCAAGCTTTTCACTCTCAAATTCTCCGTTTTAACATGGTATCAGAGCCGATCGGGAGGCCTTCATTGCCGAACGATCCAACCTTCTAACGCTGCAAGAGGTCGAAGCAGAAGTGCCGATTCTGCCCGTCGCTGTCGTAGACGGACGCCTCGACTCCGTCAGAACTATCGTTGAAGGAGTCTAGACGAACAGCCACGAGGGAAACGAAGGAGACGAAGGAGCGGTCATACCCGTCCGAAACTGTCCGTGCGGAAGACCCTTCCGAAGCCAATCGAAAGTCCGTCCCGATAACTGAACGAGAACCCGATCCTGCTCTTCTGCTCGAGCGGCAGGAACCGCATGAAGTACCGATCGCACGAGCTTCCTAGAGGAGCCCGATCGAAAGCAGGGACGGACACGGGCCAAGCATCAGGTTGGACTCGGCGGCGTGGATTCGACTGCTAGGGTGGAGTCGGACGGCGGCGTGGCAGCAGGCATTGGAGTTGAAGAGCGGCGGCCCGGTTAGGGCAGAAGTAGGTAACGGTCGGTTGCAGAGTCCGGCCAGACACCGGCTCCTGTTCCACCTTCTCGGATCTTGCCAACCTGACCTTCATCCGAGGCAGAGCCCGAACCCGTGCCCAGCCTTTGTTTTAAAGGCTCGGTTGGTGTGTTAAAAAAATCGACCTTTATTATCGATTAGAAAAAATTTTTGGGAGCCTTCATTGTTGTCCAAAAATCAAATAAATAGTCTTCATTACTATTATTTGACTAAAAAATGTCAAAAATTAACTCTTCTTGAAACACTGACCAACTTGAGGATTCTATGGTGCACCAAGGGCGAGGTGACCTTCAAAGCATGCAACCTTCCTATCGTCTAAATGGGAAGAACTACCTGAAGTGGTCTCAATTTGTGAAGACCTACTTGAAGGGGAAAGGTAAAATAAATCACATCCTTGGAGAAGGACCAAAAGAAGGAGATCCCAAATTTGGGGCATGGGATGAAGCATACTCAATGATTATGTCATGGATATGGAATTCTATGACTCTAGAAATTAGTGATACATTTATGTTCCTTTCGACGGCAAAGGACATATGGGATGCTGCCAGAAAAACCTACTTCAAAGCTCGTGATGCGGCCCAAATCTTTGAAGTTAAAGTCAAAGTGGGAAGCACGAAGCAGGGGAGTAAGACCGTGACGGAGTATGCCACCATCCTACAAAATCTGTGGCAGTAGTAACTTGATCACTATAGGTGCATAGAAACCAGATGTCCGGAAGATGCAGCGATCCTAAAAAAATTTATTGAAAAATATAGAGTTTATGATTTTCTTGCAGGACTAAATGTAGAATTTGACCAAGTTAGAGTTCAGATCATTGGCAAAGAGGAGACGCCATCACTCAACGAAACCATTTCTCTCATCCGCGCAGAAGAAAATCGACGAAGAGTGATGTTAGAACCAAAGGTCGTTGAAAGCTCAGCAATGGTGATGAACAAAGAATCATCATGGAAGGAGAAAGGTAAAGATTCTTCAAAATTCAAAGATAAAGACTCACTGTGGTGCAGTTATTGCAAAAAGTCAAGACACAAAAAAGAAACATGCTGGAAGATACATGGAAAACCCCCCAACAAAGAGTGGAATCAAAAAGGTGAGACAAGGAGTTCATCACATGCCAACAACACTACGAGTAAGCTAGAAACTCAGTCCAGCCTTAGAGAATTCAACAAAGAAGATATTGATAAATTGAAACGACTCCGGGTATCTCTTGAAAAACCAAATGCTTCTTCTTCACTTGCACTCTCAGGTAAGTCTCCAATTTCTATTAGTTTAAGTGCTTCCATAAATCATTTAAAGGAATTATGGATCATTGATTTAGGAGCCACAAATTATATGACCCACTCACCAAACTACCTCATAAGTTATACTCCTTGCCCAAACAACAAAAAAATCATCACTGCTGATGGTTCTCTTACCACGGTAGCTGGCCAAGGAGACATCATATTATCCCCATCCCTCACCCTAAAAAATGTGCTCAACGTACCACAATTATCCACAAACCTGATATAAATATAAAAACTTACCAATGACCATAATTGTCAAGCATTGTTTAACCCTTCTTATTGCTTATTTCAGGACCAGAGATCGGGGAAGAAGATTGGACTTGCTAAGGAGAAAGCAGGATTGTACCAAGGTTTTAAAAGGCGAAATCGGGAATCGAGAAGTTTTTTCTAAACGAGGCGAGGCGTAAGCCTCGAGGCGAATCGAGGCGTAAGCCTCAAAACGATTAAAATAAATTAATTTAAAATTATAAATAATGACAAAAAATAATAAAATATTATGTCAACTATGAATTTGAAGATTTGTTTTAAGATAATATTACTGGAATACAAGATTTAAAATAAACTCACTTAAAAATAAAACACCCCCTTAGGATCAAGACCCAAAGCAAGCTCGTCATCACTTTGATTTTCTTCAGAAGAATCTTCATAATTAATGTCAAAGTCATCCTCAAACTCTTCTTCATCTATAATATTTTTTCCTTTATCTCTTATATCAGTTAATATTTCATTAGCTATAAAATGAAATAATAGTAACATATAAAATAATTCATTATATTTAAGAATACCTTTGAATTTTTTTGAAGCTTCAATCTCACTTTGTTTCTTCCTTTTATAAACTTGGGCAGTTGCTTCATTATCTTCTTCATTGACATGAGTTTCTCCTTCTACTTCAACTTCAGAAACATCAGCATTCTTAGGAGTAACCCATTCATCATCAGATTGTAACTCATCAACAAGCAAATGATCAATTTCATTCTCAATATTTCCTTGATTCTGCAATTTGAGATATCTATCTTTTAATTTTTTGTTAAACATAACATAAACTAGTTTGTTCATTCGATCTGCCGCCAATCGATTTCTCCTCTTTGTATGAATTTGATTGAAAATGCTCCAATTACGCTCGCATGCAGAAGCCGAACACGTTAGGCTAAGAATTTTAATTGCAAAAGTTTTTAATTCAGGAACATCATCTCCAAACTGAGCCCACCAACATTCTACATGAAGACAAACATAGTATTTTATGAATATTGGTTGAAGTAGAAGACTTGAACATAAATATTAACATTAAAATTATAAATACTCAAACTATAAACATACCAGGAGATCGTGTTTTGTAGCATGTTTGTGCTGCTCTAAATCCAAACATTCTCTTCTTCAAATGAAAATCCTCAAGTTGATCATTTACTTTAAGGTAGTTTTCTTCAGAAAAGAGTTTGTCCATACATGCATACAAACCAGTTTTCACCTCTTTGTCAACATGAAAATCCTTATCATAATGAAATTGGGGATTTAAATAGTACGCAGCAGCATGTAAGTGTTGGTGTAATTATCGATCCCACTTTTCATCTATAATATCTCATATTTCTTTGTAGGCACTTTCTTGACCTCCCAATTCTTTTGCAATATCTTCTTTAGCCCTATTCATTGCTTCATAAATAAATCCCATAGTCGGGGCCCTCTCACCATCAACCATTCTAAGCACCTTTACTAATGGTCATGTTGTCTTCAAAGCATAATTTGTACTGTGCCAAAATGAATCGTCTCTCATAACAATTTTTTTAACTTGATTTCCTTCTTGTTTTTTGGCCCATGAACTTTTATCCCACTCTTCAGAAGCAAACATTGCTTCCAAAGGTTGTCTTAACTCCTTGAATCTCTGCAATGTTAAATATGCAGTAGCAAATTTTGTAACAGCAGGTCTAATAATTTCCTTGTCAGTGAATTTTCTCATCAAGCTGAGTACCCAAGAATGATTGTATATAAACTTACTAACGAATTTGGCCTTAAATATGGCTGATTTATGTTGAGGCAACTGTCCCAACCTCTCAAGCATCAAGTCAATACAATGTGCAGCACAAGGAGTCCAGTAAAGGTGAGGCCTCTTCTCCATTAACATTCTTCCTGCAGCTTTGTATGCACTTGCATTATCAATAACAACCTGTACTACTAAAGTATCTCCCACTTCCTCCACAACTTCATCCAACATTTCAAACAATAATTGTGCATTTTTTACAAAGCTTGAAGCATCTACTGATTTGAGAAAAACTATTCCATATGAATTGTTGACCAAAAAATTAATAATACTTCTATGTCGAATATCTGACCAACCATCTGACATTATTGTCACCCTTGTCTTAATCCAAGTCTTTTACCATTTTTGAAGTTGTCTTGACCTCCTCATTCAGCATCCAAGTTCTCAGCTCATACATGCTTGGAAGTTGTAATCCTCTTCCATAGCTTTCAACAGATCGTAACATATTGATCCACGACGAACTCCTAACAACATTAAATGGAATCCCATTTTCATAGATGAATCTGGCGATATCCAAACAAACTCTATTCCTGAGTTCTTTTGTAGCTGTAGGAGGCTGAATATCCTGAGTATTTATATTTTCGTCGTTATCAATATTTAGCATAAATCTATCCATGGGCCCCCGACTGCCTCGGTCAAAAGAAACTAAATGGCTTCCAGTACTAGAACCTTCATGCTGTGATCCATAGTAAGAAGAGTTTCCTATGATCTCTTCCATATTTCTTTGTGTGACCTCCTTTGTGGTGGCAAACTTCTTTAAATAATTTATACATTCCTTCTTTACCTCATCAAGAACTTTTGCACATGGTCCCACATTGACATGAGTGCAAGCTAGATGATCCTTCAATCTCTTGACGGTACCAGTTATGCGCTTCTCACAGAAATTACATTTCATGTAAACATATCCCTTCTTTGCACATTTGTCTGATATTTCAACTTGAGTTCCATATTTTCTTGCAGGATCTTTCCTTCTTGTGCCACTAGTCATGCTAACAATAGGATAAATTTTAACAATTATTTGTACTACCAAATACCAATAATAAAACAACATGAATACAAAAATATACCAGTCTGTCGGGGGTCCAAGGGGGCGCTGCCCCCTGGCGGGGTTCGACCTGACCGGTCAGGTCGCGGGGTCAAGGGGCAGCGCCCCTGCGAGGGTTTCCGGGGGCAGCGCCCCCGGAACAAAATTATATTATAAGAGTAATTTTGAAATTCTGCTCAATACCGAGCGTGTACCGAGCATGTACCGCTCAGTACCGAGCATGTACTACTCGGTACTGACTCTTATACGACTCTTACCGCTCGGTCTATGTACTGAGAAATCGAAGCGGTGCCTCATTTCGCTTCGAGGCGTTACGAACCGAAGCCTACGCCCTGTGCGAAATAAGCGCACGCTCCGCCGAATCCAACGATGCGTAAGCCTCAACGCGCAAATACTTCGCCTCGCCTTGAGTCGCGTCTCAGTGCGTACGCCTCTTCCGCCTTTTTAATCGTTGGATTGTACTACCTGGAAGAACCAAACCAATCTAAAAGGAGTTGCTCTTTGTTATCCCTAGTCGATAGGAAATCCAATATTTGGCTTCATCATTATAAACTAGGACACCCATCTTTTGATGTCTTAAAACATATGTATCCACAACTTTTTCATCAATGAGACAATAAAATTTTTCATTGTGAAACATGTGAGTTGGCTAAGCATAAAAGAACCTCATTCCCAAACAAAAGTGAGAGATGTGCTACGCCTTTCTTCCTTATTCATAGTGATATTTGGGGACCCTCTAAAATTTCCAATATCTCTGGGGCACGCTAGTTTGTGTCATTCATTGATGATTGCACTAGAGTCTATTGGATCTACCTCCTTAAACAGAAATCCGATGTTAGCACCATTGTTCCCATCTTTCATTCCATGATCAAAAATCAATTCGGGGTAAAAATAAGGAGTTTCCGCTCCGATAATGCCAAAGATTATTTCAACCAAACCCTTTCCTCCTACTTCCAGAGTGAAGGGATCATCCATGAGTCCTCCTGTGTTCACACCCCACAACAAAATGGGGTTGCAGAGAGGAAAAATGGTCACCTTCTAGCCTCCACCCGAGCTTTCCTATTTCACTACAATACACCCAAATCCTATTGGGGGGAAGCTCTTTTTAACTGCAGCATATCTCATAAACCGCCTACCTTCAACAACCATAGACCTCTTTTTACCCAGAGTTTCGAACTCATCATAATCTTGCACCCAAAATCTTTGGATGCATTGCCTATGTTCATATCCACAGCCAAGAACGAGGAAAATTAGATCCAAGAGCACTCAAATGCATCTTTGTTGGCTACTCTGCTACCCAAAAAGGGTATAAGTGTTATCATCCATCCACAAGAAAAACCTTTGTCTCTATTGATGTTACCTTTGGTGAACATGATTCCTATTTTTCAAAAACTCATCTTCAGGGGGAGATTGAACTTGAGGAAGATGAGGAAAATGAACTAACACCTCTTGACCTTCCTCCTCCACCTCAGAACAATCCACCTGAAACCCAAGAAAGGGAAACAAATGACAACGTTATTAGATTTGGAAAGGTTTACTCCAGACGTACATGCTCAAGCTGTACTCCAAAGCAGATCCAAGAATTTGAACCATCTCCTGGAAATAAAGTAAGTTCACCACCTCCCTTATACCCTATAAACAACTCTATATCCTTCAACAATTTCTCATCGTCACACAAAAAATTTCTTGTTACATTAGAAGATATCTATATTCCTAAAGATGTTTTTGAGGCCTTATCTAATAAAAATTGAAAAAATGCCATAAAGGATGAAATGCAGGCCCTGGAGAAGAACAAAACTTGGGAGATCGTCAATCTACCGATAGGGAAAAAATCGGTCGGCTGCAAATGGATGTTCTCAGTAAAATACAATGCTGATGGCACAATAGAGAGACATAAGGTAAGACTGGTGGCAAAAGGGTTTACTCAAACGTATGGCATTGACTACCAAGAAACGTTTGCGCATGTAGCCAAGATTAATATTGTCCGAATACTTCTCTCACTAGCAGCCAAGTACGATTGGCACCTGGAACAATTGGATGTGAAAAATGCATTCTTGCATGGGGACTTAGAAGAAGAGATATTTATGGAAATACCACCAGGGTTTAAAGAAAAATCTGAAGGTAACAAGGTGTGCAAACTGAAAAAAGCTCTATATGGGCTCAAACAATCACCAAGGGCCTGGTTTGGAAGATTCTCTAAATTCATGCTCTTGAATGGGTATCGACAGAGTCAAGGGGATCATACACTATTCTTCAAACACTTAGACTCAGGGGGAGTCACAATATTATTAGTGTATGTTGATGATATTATTTTGACTGGAAATAATGAAGAGGAGAAAGTCAGCTTAAGGAAAAGTCTTACTAAGGAATTTGACATCAAAGAACTTGGTAGACTAAAATATTTCCTCGGAATTGAAGTAGCTCACTCCAGCAAAGGAATCTTCATTTCACAACAGAAATACATCAAAGATCTTCTAAGAGAAATAGGTAAACTAGCCTGTAAACCATCACCAACACCAGTAGAACCTAATCTTAAACTGGGAGAAACTAAAGAAGATCCAGATGTAGATAAAGGGGCCTACTAGAGACTTGTAGGAAAATTAATCTACCTCTCCCACACCAGACCAGACATAGCATTTGCTGTAAGCATGGTCAATCAGTTTATGCAGAATCCAAAGCAGATTCACATGCAAGCGGTAGACAGGATCTTGCACTACCTTAAAGGAAGACCTGGAAAAGGAATTCTCTTTAAGAGAGATCGTTGAATAACTCTAGAAGTATACACGGATGCTGACTACGCAGGATCACCGGTTGATAGAAGATCTACTTTTGGGTATTGCACATTTCTCGGAGGTAACCTAGTTACATGGAAAAGCAAGAAACATAATGTGGTGGCAAGATCCAGTGCAGAAGCAGAATATTGAGCTATGGCCTTGGGAATATGTGAGCTACTATGGAACAAAATAATCCTAGATGATTTAAAGGTTAAGTGGGATGAGCCCATGAAACTACATTGTGACAACAAATCAGCAATCAGCATAGCCCACAATCCAGTCCAGCACGACAGAACCAAGCATATAGAAGTGGACAGACATTTTATTAAAGAGAAACTAGACAGTGGTCTAGTAAGTGTTGACCATGTACCATCAAAGGATCAACTTGCAGATATCCTTACTAAAGGATTGGACAGAGAATGATTGACAAGCTGGGAATGACGGATCCATACTTCTCAGCTTGAGGGGGAGTGTTAAATCTCAACCTTACGATCCCAAAGATATCAACGGCTGAGAACAGTAATCCGTGGGAAGACTACCATGATAGCATTAATTCCTTCCATTGATTTAGGAATAATTGTATTCTCATTATTATAAGAGTTATTTGTTTCCTTATCAATACACCTTGTACAAATCTATAAATAGGGAGTAGATTGCATAATAAAATTCAAGCTTTTCACTCTCAAATTCTCCGTTTTAACAATATGAAACAAAAAATTGCACAAGATATAAATTGACAAGTGATAAATTGCATGAAATAGAATTAAAATCCAAATATTATAAGAGCAAAATAATATTAAATATAAAAAATTCGTAAAAGTATCATATAGCCATCAAGTGTAACTCCGAATTTCTTCTTTCTCAATTCTCTACTCATTTACATTTAATTCCTAATGAAAGATGAAATAGTTGTCAACAAGTTAGAAATCATCTATGCTGTCATCACTGAGGTGGTCTTTATCTGAGTTGTCACCATAACAAATTGGTCTATCCTCTGCTTCACTCGGTAGATTCGAATGCCTCATAATATGTTTCATTTTAATTAATTTCAATCATGTTTATCTTTTAGAAATATTTTCATCAACATAAACATGAAGTTAATGATCCATAATTTTTAGGGTGGTGGTGTGCAGCTTTTAAGTGATTGTCGGTGAAGGCTGTGACGGTGATGGCTGCGGCGAAGGCCGCGGGCTGGAGGTAAAGGCAATCGAGAGGAAGTTGCTGCGCTCGAATGTGCATGAAGGTGTGATTTATGTTAGTTTTAACAAAAATTACATACAAATAGGGTGAGGCTTAAGCCTCATGCTAGCGAGGCGAGGTGTGTCTCAAGGTGGACCTTAACCAGCTGGGGCGCAAGCCTCATAGAAAAACTAGAGGCGTAAGCCTCGAGGTGTTTTTCACTAGAATTGCGCTGAAGCGGGCCTCAAGGCAAGCCTCATATTGCACAATTTTAAACAATGATTGCCAATGCCATTATATGTCTCGTCTTGTGTTAAGCTCTTAACTATTTTGAGCTATTTGCATGATGGCAGATATCTCCGATTTAATGTTTTGTGGAATTAATCCATCAATGATGTAGAATTTATGCAGGGTTCCTGTAGTCTGTCTATCCTATTAAGTTTGCTATAGTCTGCCTTTCCTATTCCTCTATATAGTGGCTACTATTGTTAGTTCTATTCCAGCGGCTACTGATGGGCTTTGTTCTAGGCGCTACTATTGGGGATTGTTTCATGGTGCATTTGGATTGCATAATTTCTATTTTTTGGGAGTAAACTGAAAGTTTGATTTCATTATGTGCCTATCCATGGTACCAATGTTAGAGGCAGCCAACAATCATGATGTAGATGTTTGTAAGTGTTCGAAATTAGAGGCTTGAGAAGAAAAGTTTGACTTTATTGCATAATTTCTTCCCTATTTATAGATTATACAATATATCTCAGTGAGGAAACATCAAATTACAGATTTAATGCATAAAATCTATAATATACTCTTTCCTAAATTAGTTCCTTCATTATAGAAAGAAGCAATTATCTCTGGCGTGATCCATGAGAGCTTCCCACGGATTGCTTTCTGTGACTGTCGGATCCTTTGCACTAGGAATGATTGGATTTCAACACAAAGGGTAATTTGGTCAGCAATAGTGCATTGCATTACATTTCATTGCACTTTATCTATTTTAGTGTTTGGCTTGAACTAAAATAAACAGAAAGAACAACTTTGAGGGATTTTAAATACCCTAAAATCATTATTTTCACTACATTTGAAAATCGCCAGAATATGGAATTTTCCAAATCCCATGTCGTGCACAATAATCTTGCTTGAATTGCTTGCTCGTGTCTCTCTTGTTATCATTCATGGCCCTCTTATTATTTGCTCATGTCCCTCGCCCATTGCATGCCCTCGCCACTGCTCGCTTGTCTCCCACCCTCATCGTTGCTCATCTCTCTCTTCTGCTACAAGCTCCTATTACCTGTGCCCATTGGCATCAACCACTTGTGCCTTCTGCTAGCCTTGCCTTGACCATCTTTGGCCACCTTGCCACTCTTGCCGGTCGTCCTCAGGCTACACCTGAATGCTTTTGAAATATTCCATAACAAATACAAAAAGATATTTCAATGCATTTGAATTGCAACTCTATTTTTAAATGCATGTATTTAAGTTATTCTGCATTGCTAGATGCATGTGCTTCAAAAACATCCAACCAAATAGCCCCTAAAAATTGAGAAAGAACAAAGAAGTGGAAAATAGAAGGTAAGAAGGGCAGTTTAGATAAGAAAAAGAAGATAGCGGGACAAAACCAAGAAGAGAGCAAATTGTTGAAACCTTAATCCTCTCTCCACTCCCATTTCTACGTCCAATGCTTTCTAGAAAAGTCAAGATGTGATAGATGAGAGCAAATTCTATTTAAGCGGAAACCCTTTGCTGGTTCTCCATGCTCAGGTGCACAGTGCTCCGTGACAGATGGGTTGCTGAACTTCTTGTACCAACTGCAGTTATTGCCATTTGGAGTACATGTCATTGACACTGCTTCGCATTTATGCTCATACATATCTGTTTGATTTTACTATTACAGCAGGCTTATGAAATAACAATAACATTAACTCCAAAAAATTCTGAATTAGTTGAGTGGTTGAAAATACTGGCGGCATGGTTCCTCTAATGCTATGATTTGATGTGTTCATCTAGGAATCTATAGAAATTTATTGTTTCAAAGCAACACTATGCAAGAATGTGGAGAATTCCAGTACGATAATTGTCATTTAGAATCAGAGATTTCTCATTTTCTGCGGTACTGTTTCTTCCTTAAAGCATTATTGTTGGAAACAACTTCGGAAGTCTCATTTTGAAATTAAATTACAGTTTAACACAAATCATTTTCTGCCTCTTGTTTCATTTTTTTCTTAGTCTTTTGCATGCTTAGCACCCATACATCAATTGATTTACATACATTTTTTTGCTAGACTTCCCCCGCTTAGAGAAAATGCCTAAATGAAAGAAGCTGGCCCATTTAATAGTTATTGAAGACCCTTTAATCAGGCTTAATAAATTCTAGATTTTCCTCAAATGAAACATTTTGCATTGGGTTTTGTGCTATTCTAAGATCCTTATATGCATTTCCCGTCTCATGATGAATATTTTAACAAGATTTGAACTAACAAGTATCTTTAACTTTTATATTTTTGAGTATTGCTTTCGGTTATGATGATTTTAATATTGAAATATCCGTGTTTATTCAGTACCGTGCAGATTTTCCATCATGTCTAAAGAAGTTCATCGTGTTTATTGATATTGCACCAAGCTTTTATCAGATGGCAGAGAACATATTACAAGAACAAATTCAGTTAGTTGTCAGTAAGCTAAAAGAGGTAACTATTTCTTGCATTCAAGTTGTTATATTCTCTATCTGTTAATTCTTTTGCTTCAATTTATGTTTTAATATGTTTGATGTTGTTTTCAGGCTCTTGATGGGGCTGACGGGTTTCAGAATACTCACCAACAACAGCAGTTTGAATTGGCAACATTCAGTATAAATCAGGTATCCTTTTTATGTAAATTGTCATGATTTAAAGAAGTGTTATAAATACTACATTATCTATACTAAAATTATGCATATTTGACTCCAAGCCAACTTCTTTAGTTGACTGTTCCTTTTCTATATTATGTTACTTTCGTGTTTGTGCTTTCTTACTTTTCTTGGTTATTGCATTGTTCCGTTTCCTTTTTTCACATGCGATGAAAAGGATAGCATTTACCTGGTCAAGCTAGGAGGGGGACAAAAGAAGCATGAAAAAAGACCCTTCAGGCACTTGGCTCTTATTTTCAAATTCTTATTTAGACTTACAATAGCAATAGCAATAGCTTGAAAGATGATGACACTCAGAATCAGTCGCACTATCTGGAACTTGCCTGGGTAATTGAGACTTAATCTGAGTCTAGTAGATCTTACCTGGTCAAGCTAGGAGGAGGACAAAGGAAGCATGAAAAAAGACCCCTCCAGGCACTTGGCTCTTTTTTTGGAATTGTTATCTAGACATACTATAGCAATATCAATAGCTTGAAAGATGATGATACTTAGAATCAGTTGCCCTACCTTGAACTTGCCTGGGTAATCGAGACTGAATCTGATTGTGGTAGACATTATGATCTTGAGTGCTAAAAGTTGTCGACCACCCAATGCCAATCTGTGTATGTTCTAAATGTCCCATTAGAATTGAATTGGAGACTATACTGGATCCTACCTTTTGAATGGCCTACTAACCTGAATATGGGTGCATTCTTATGTAAAGACGACCAAATTATACCCATCAAATCAATAGTTATATGATCTACAGGTTCTCCACACCCATTTGTGAAGTTAGTTCTTCCCCAAGTCCAAGAATTTTGCTAGCCCACTCTGAAGATTTTTATTCTTATCGTATCTTGTTGGGACTCTTTTTGATTATCAGGCATACTATCATCCCTCCTTTGAGTGGAGACTGAATAGCAGTCGAGGAAGGATATAAGAGAAATCTGGCTTGTAAATTTCTTCTTTGACGTTGATGTTAAACTATCAAATGATTTTGTGAAACATTTTTGAGAATCTAGTTGTTGATTTGCTAAATGTGTTCAAAAGAGTGATATCCCATATATGTTTGTGGCAAAGATTTACATTGCTTACCAAAAATCTGTTCATAGAGGCTCAAACTTGATTTATTGGGGGTAGATTACCTACTTGTTTTGGGAGGACAATTTATATTACCCTAAGCAGCAATAAAGACGCCACATTTTTTAACCCAAATTTTTGAGTAAGGTCTTTAAACTGCCAAGAGTGATATCTAGGGTTCTGAAGGCCTAATATTTTGTTTTACATGAAGCAAATTTTATGATCAGCCAATAAAATGAGGGCATTATGAATAATTGCTAAGAATTGTCTGACGACAAAATAAATGAGCAAAATACAAAAACATAGATAAAATGGTAGATGAGGAGATTGCCATGACCACCTTTAAAGTCAAGAAAACCAAAATTGTTTGCTGGATTGTTGTGACTTGCTTGTAATATGGTAAACTTTGGTGAGTGCAGTCATACATTCTCTTCTTTTTCGGCTTATCCGGTAAACAGGATTTGAGATCTTTTATCCACGTGTGCTTCAGTACTCGAATTCAACCAAGATAAGTATATGATTGCTTAGAATCTTGGTCACCAACATCCTCAACCATAGGTTGATTATGAGTTAATACTATTGGTGATTGGATCAATGCACTTGCATGCAAATGAAGTTCCTACCAAATCCTGTGTACTTAAGGCATCAAATGCAAGCAAAAGTTCAATTTCCATGGTAAGATCTAACTTTGGCTCCGAATTGTTGTAAAAGTGTTACGGACCAGCCTAAAACGGCCCAGGTGGGGCCGGTTCGGACATATAGGAGGCGGACTAAGCCGCCTCCTCTTAAACCCATTGCTTAAGTGGGTTGGGTCCCACCTCCTTGGGAGGCAACTAGAGAGAGAAGGGGGCGGTTCATGCAAGAGAGCAATTTGAAATAAAATTATATTAGGAAGCTTTTAATTAGGAAGGATATATTTAAAGAAGATGAGAGGTTAGGGTTAGGGCATGCTTGTATTGTTTGTTCTTTGGGAGAGTTCCTTGGTGTCTTGGGCTCTAGATCTATAATCTAGAGATTGGGAGAGATGATCCTCCTCTCGAATTGAGGATCAATTGTATCTTGCTTTGAGTTTTGCTTTGTTTTGTTTCTACTATCGCAATCTATCATTTCTAGATTGATTTGTCCAAGTTTCTTGTTTCTTTTCGCTGTTTTGAACCAATTATTACTAGGGTTGCTTGTGAACTCAAGTAAATCCGTCAGGATTACTTGCGAACTCAAGTATTTCCTATCAAATTGGTATCAGAGCAAGTTTTGGGACCGGTGGAGGGCTGTTTTCGACAAATTTCAGCGGTGATTTTTTGCCCGGAAAGGGGAAAAATTATTGTTTTTGGAGTCCCAAATCCAAATTTTGTGAATCTACAAACTCCGGATTGATGGCGACCAAAAAGGTGGATGCTGTGGTGGAAAGACTTGAAGGGGAGATGAATCAAATCAAAACAACGGTGGAGGAAAGGATTTCCTCCATGGAAGGACAAGTAGCCGATCTCCGGAACATGATGAAGAAAATGTTGGAAATTCAAAACCAAACGACGACTTTCGAGGCAAAAGGGGTGGAAGGAAAAAGTACGAATTCTGAAATTTGTAGGGAGGAAGATGAGGTGGAAATCATGGAAGGAGAAAGAAGAAGACCCCATCTGGAGCCTGTCTAGAGGAAAGAAAGAGGAGGTGGATACGAGGAATGCCAGGAGGGATACCATGGCCGCCGAGGTGCTGATTTTTAAGAAAGAAGGGGGAATTTTGAAGGGGGTTTGGGCTATGGCAGGGCAAGGGAAGATCGAGAGACATTGGGAGGGCCTAGCGCTTGGGAGAGGGGAAATTATGGAAGAATAAGGGGGAATGGTGGCGACCAGAAGGTTAGGAAGTTGAAGATGCTATATTTGAAGGACAAGATGCATATGAGTGGATTTATAAGGTTGAGCGATACTTCGCCGTCAATGGGCTAACGAAGGAGGAGAAACTGACAGCGGCAGGCTTGTGCTTGGAAGGAAAGGCTCTATCTTGATATCAGTGGAGAGACCAGAGGAGACCTATCAGAATTTGGAGGGAGTTCAAGGACTACATAATATAATGTTTCCAAACCGACAGTTCTTTACTCTGATGCAGGAGGGATCAGTAGTCGACTATCGGGAGCGATTTGAGCACCTAGCCAACAGGGTGGAACGTTTATTAGATACAGTATTGGAGGGGAATTTCATGAAGGGGTTGAAGGCGGAGATCCGAGCATCAGTGAAGGTTCTGATGCCCCGTGACTTGGGGGAGGCCATGAAGTTGGTCAAGCTGGTGGAAAATCAGAGAAATCTGGAGAGGGGAGTCAGGAGTAGCAGCACAGGAGGCACTTATAGGATGACAACCACTCATCTCGCACCTAAAGGTCCGGCAACAGGAGGGAGTCGGGAGGCCACCAAGGAGAAGACAAGAGGAGTAAGTGGGGGAAATTTCAAGTGGCAGACAGAAAAAGAGATGCAGGAGAAGAGGGCTAAGGGGTTGTGCTTCAGGTGCTATGAAAAGTATACGCCAGGGCATCGGTGCAAGGACCGAACTTTTTAGGTTCTCACCGTCTGTGACTAGAAAACTGAGGGAGGTGAGGAGGAGATAGAGGAGGAGATGGAGGAGAAGTTTCATTTGGATATGGCCGAGGTTTTCTTGAACTCAGTGATATGATTCACTATGAATCATGCCATGAAAGTGAAGGGGAGATATAGGATAGAGAGGTGGTGGTGTTGATTGATAGTGGGACTACGCATAATTTCATTTTCACTCAGGTTGTTAATCAAATAAGAGTGAGATTGGTGGATACTGATTTTTACGGTGTGATGATGGGTACAGGGAAGGTGGAGAAAGGCCAGGGATTTGCAGAGTGCTACTTACTATTTAGGGGATTCAGGTGAGGGAAAATTTTCTTCCACTGGAGCTTGGGAGTAAAGATGTCATCCTGGGGATGAAATGACTGCAGACTTTGGGAGACACCAAAGTGAATTGGGGAGCACTCACGAAGGAGTTGATGGTAGATGGAAGGAAGGCGGTGATTAAGGGAGATGCAGGGCTATCCAAATCCATGATTTCTCTTAAAACTATGGTGAGAGATAAATAGTTATAGGCGGAGGATATCTGGTGGAGCTACACAGTTTGGAGGGAGCTAGATCGGGAGAGGGAGGGGGTATACTCTCTCTATACAGCCGTTGATTCAGCAGTTCCAAGAGGTGTTTCGGCCACCTCAGGTATTGCCACCGCAGAGGGAGCAGGAGCACACCATCGTGTTGAGGGAGGGAGTGTCACCCATCAGTGTACGGCCTTATCGCTACCCTCAATTCCAGAAAGATTAAATCGAAAAGTTGATTAGTTTGATGTTGGAGACAGAAATAATCAGACCCAGCATCAGTCCCTTCTGTAGTCCAGTTCTATTGGTGAAGAAGAAGGATGGCATATGACATTTTTGTGTAGACTATAAAGCACTCAACAAGGAAACTGTACCTAACAGGTTTCCTATACCAGTCATTGACGAGCTGTTAGATGAATTGAGTGGAACATTGATCTTCAACAAGATAGACTTAAAATCAGGATACCATCAGATCCGGATGAAAAAGGAGGATGTACTCAAGACGGTCTTTAAAACTCATGAGGGATACTATGAGTTCCTGGTGATGCCTTTTGGCCTCACCAATGCTTCTGCTACTTTTCAGGCACTTATGAATAAGGTTTTCAAACCTTATCTTAGATGATTTGTATTAGTATTCTTTGATGACATCATAGTCTTTAGCAGGACAAAGGAGCACTGGGAGCATTTAAAAAGGGTGTTAGAGTTGTTGCAGGAGCACCAGTTGAGAGCCAACTTGAAGAAGTGTTGCTTCGCACAAGCCAATGTAGCGTACTTGGGCCATGTTGTATCAAAAGAAGGGGTGACTGCAGATCATTCTAAAATTGAGGCAATGCTAAAGTGGACACAGTGCCTAAAAATCTGAAGAAGTTAAGGGGATTCTTTGGACTGACAGGTTACTACAGAAGGTTTATAAAGGGGTACAACACCATAGCATGGCCACTCACTGAGCAGTTGAATGATGGGTTTCTATGGGGGAGGCGACCACATCAGCATTTGAGAGCTTGGAGAAGGCTATGACGACGGTGCCGGTCCTAGCGTTGCCAAAATTCACTCAGATTTTCATAGTGGAGATCGATGCGTCTGTGTACGTATTGGGTGCAGTGCTTATGCAGAGCCATACGCCCATTGCTTATTTCAGCTAGGTTTTGACTGCTAGAGCCAGGCCGAAGTCTGTCTATGAGAGAAAATTAATGGCCATCGTGTTGGCCATCCAGAAGTGGCGGCCTTACATACTTGGGAAGCATTTCATTGTCATGACAGATCAGCAGAGCTTGAAATACCTGTTGGAACAGCACATGGTGACAGAGGAGCATCAAAGATGGTTGTCCAAGTTGTTGGGGTATAATTTTAAGATTCAATATAGGCCAGGAGTAGAGAACAAGGCGGTAGATGCCTTGTCCAGATGTATGGTAAAGCTACAAACAGTGGCACTATCTATTTTTTTAATGCTTGATTGGGAGGCTATCAGAGAGGAAAGTGTTAGGGATGAGGATTTGGGAAAAATCATGGTAGATTTACTGAAGGAAGAGGGTAGCCACCTAGGGTACTCATTGGAGGGGGGTATATTGCTGTATCAGGGGAGGTTTGTGATGCCCCGGTCTTCGATCTACATCCCAAACTTACTCTAGAATTTCGTGGGAGCGCGGTGGGGGCCATTCAGGAGTGCAGAAGACATATAGGAGGCTAGCTTTAGAGCTTTATTGGAAGGGGATGCATAAAGACATAAAAGAGATGGTGTCTAGATGTGAAATCTGTCAAAGGAACAAATACCTAGCCATGTCACCAGGAGGACTACTACAGCCATTGACTCTACCAGGATGAGTATGAGAGGAGATATCCATGGACTTCTTAGATGGGTTGCCCCGTTCTGAAGGTTTCACGGTGACTTTAGTGGTGGTGGACAGGCTGAGCATGTATGCACGTTTCATGCCCCTCCGACACCCCTACAAACAGTGACAGTTACTTCAGCTTTCATCAGAGAGGTGGCCAAATTACATGGAGTACCAGAGGCGATGGTATCATATAGAGATACGGTGTTCCTCAGCCACTTTTGGAGGGAGTTATTCATATTACAGGGAATAGTTCTGAACAAGAGCACAGCTTACCACCCACAGACGGATGGCCAAACAGAAGTAGTCAATAGGATCATGGAGACTTACCTGAGATGCTTTGTGTCAGAGACACCCAAGCTATGGGCTAAGTGGCTATCATGGGTTGAGTACCGGTACAACATCTCTTTTCATTTAGCGTCACAAATGACCCCTTCAAGGTGTTGTACGGACGAGATCCTCCCCACTTGGTGCACTTTGGGAGTAGTAGTACTCCAGTTTCTTCAATGGAGGAGTACTTGGAGGAGAGGGATCGAGTGCTAGAAGAGTTGAAGAAACATCTACTGAGAGCTCAATAGATTATGAAGAAACAAGCTGATCGGTATATGATGGATATCCAGTTTGAAGTGGGGGAGAGGGTGTTCTTGAAGCTCCGATTGTATAGACAGAAGACAGTCGCCAATAGGAGGAATAAGAAGCTGGGCCATAGGTACTTTGGTCCTTACGAGGTATTGGAGAAAATAGGAGCGGTAGCATACCGCCTGAAATTACCACAAACGGTAACTATACATCCGGTTTTTCATGTATCCCAGTTGAGAAAAGCCATTGGAGATTATGCAGCTAGCCCAGAGTTACTGGTGACACTCACAGAGGATTTAGAGGTTATTCTGGGACCTTTAGAGTTGATGGGGGTTCGCCAGAAAGGAGACGAAGCTAAAGAAGTGCTAATAAAGTGGAAAAACCTTCCAGAATATGATGCCACGTGGGAATCTTATGAGAGGGTAAAACATCAGTTTCCCCATTTCCACCTTGAGGATAAGGTGGTTCTTTGGGAAGGGGCCATTGTTACGAGCCAGCTTAAACCGACCCAGGAGGGGCCGGTTCGGACATACATGAGGTGGACTAAGCCCTCTTAAACCTATTGCTTAAGTGGGTGGGTCCCACCTCATTGGGCGGCAACTAGAGGGAGAGAAGCTAGGCGGTTCATGCAATAGAGCAATTTGAAATAAAATTATTTTAGAAAGCTTTTAATTAGGAAGGATGTATTTAAAGAAGATGAGAGGCTAGGGTTAGGACATGCTTGTATTGTTTGTTCTTTTGGAGAGTTCCTTGGTGTCTTGGGCTCTAGATCTACAATCTAGAGATTGGGAGAGACGATCCTCCTCTCGAATTGAGGATTAGTTGTATCTTGCTTTGAGTTTTGCTTTGTTTTGTTTCCACTATCGCAATCTATTGTTTTTAGATTGATTTGTCCAAACTTCTTGTTTCTTTTCACTGTTTTGAACCAATTATTGCTAGGATTGCTTGCAAACTCATGGAAATCCGTTAGGATTACTTGCGAACTCAAGTATTTCCTATCAACAAGCCAGGCTTAAAGTAGGAGGAATTGAGACCGACAAATTTGTAGGTAGATTCCGGTCATTTGTATACCCCCATTTCCCGAAATGTTAGGATATATGGAAGTTAATTCTTCTATTTTGGGCGAGACTTGAAGCATTTAAATGGATTCGTTGGCTCAAAAATCTAATCTTTAGAGAAATGAGTGTAGGTTTACCAAGGAAGGTCTGAGGTTTGCTTATGTTGAGGTGGACATGATCCTTGCTAAAAAAAAAATGCAGGATGTTGAAATCCTAAACTAATTTTATTATTTGGAGGTGGCACAGATTAAAATTTACAGTTAGAAATATCAAATAGCCCTGACTTATTAATATACATCTATTATATTTATGCGACCAATATAAAAAATTTGTAGGGCATGTGCCCCATCATGTCCTCCTCCTAAAATCCGCATTCAATATGTACTAATTCAAGATCATGCTTTACTTGAGGACTAATGCTAATTCACACATTTCTGGTGCATTGATTTTTTTTAATCAGAAATTTGTTATATGACAATTTGTTGAAATACGTGGGGGCTTTGCTCTTTAAGATATCATAAAGTTTCAATGGTTAACATTTATTATGAGTTCCTTAGCATTTATTCTACTCATACGGTGGCTTAGATATCAACCCATATGTTTGTATTCTAAAGTTTCGATAATTATGTTTCATTTTTAGGTTGTTTTTATTTTGGGAAAAGTACGTGTCATTTGGGAGCCATTGATGGCAGCATCAACTTACAAGAGAAGCATGTGCATAATCTTGGATTCTTTCTTCTCCAGAATTACGAAAGATTTGCTGCTTTTAGATGACATGGCTGCTGAGGAGACTCTGCAGGTTCTTCTGATACGCTACTGTTTTTTGTTTCATTTTGTCATGTCATCATGTAATAATGCCCTACTGAATTTTTTTCTGTAATTTTCAGCTCCAGCGACTTATTCATATGGCATTGGAGAAACTATCGCCCTTGTTCCAATCTGTCATCACTGAAATCAGTGAAAAGGACAAGCTTATTAAGGAGATTTCACCATCATTGCTAGATGAATTACTACCATCCTTATCCAAGCTCCGGAGACTTGCTGGTATGCCTCTCTTCTGCTGATTTTTATCCACTGAAAGCTTTAATACTAATTGAATCATCGCAAACGTTATATATTTCATGCCAGACTTGTTTGATATGCCGTTGAAATCAATCACAACAATTTGGGAAAGTGGAGAGCTTGCCAATTGTGGCTTCACGTCCTCGGAGGTAATATCAGTTTCTTTCAGCATCTTTAGTTTGATAATGCTGTTGAGATCTGAGACCTGAAGCTTTTAAACCTTATGCAGGTAGAAAACTTCATCAGAGCAGTGTTTACTGATTCCCCTCTAAGGAAGGAGTGCTTGTGGAGGATACAAAGTACAAAAACATAGGAATATGTTATTTAAGTATGATATCACATCATAGGTATATGAGAAGCCTTTATTTTTATTGAAAGATGAAGCAAGAAATCTACTTTGCTGGTGAGTTCTAATATCTACAACAACACTTGCGCCCTGTTTTAAGGTTTAGGGTTCTTCATCAATTGTTATATCAAAATAGAGCAGAGGCATGAAATTTTGAACTTCTCACTGCCACCCCCTCATTTTAGTTTAAATGCCCATTCTATTCTTATATTTTGTACAACACCTAAAGTTCTTTATTATTATTCCAATTTGAGAAGTTTTTTTTTTTAATGTAGCTATGTATAAAATGAAAATTTTAATTTTAAAATTTAAAGTTTTATATAGCTGTATTTAAACAAAATAGATGTTATATGAAAGTAGAAAAGTAAAAAAAAAAATTATGAATTTTAATACTTGATTTTATATAAAGTGTGAGTATTTATAGGCTTATTTGAAATGCTTATAATGAAAATAAATTAAAATTATTTGTCAAAAAAGTAAATTAAAAATTCCGGAAGGGTGGAATTAAGAGTCATAAGAGAATTGATCAAATATAACTATTTTTTTATGTGCTTAAGAATTCTTAATAATTTTGGTTGACTTGGATGCTAATCTATCCTTCAACTTAGGGATGCAAACGAATCGAGCCGAGCCGAGTATGTGAGTGTTCATGTTTGAGTTCGTTTATCATTAGCTTGTTCAAGTTCGGTTCTTGTTTGACTCGAGATTTATTATTTGTGTTCATGTTTGGTTTGTTTAATTTAAGGGTGTTCATGTTTAGTTCATGTTCGGTTCATTTAATGTTTATCGAGTTTTAAACAAACAAGTTTTAACGAGCTATGTTCGTGAACATATTTAACAAACAATCTATTGAACAAACAAACATTAAATTTGTTCATGAACATCTTAAACGAACAATCTAGCAAACATGGACAAATGTGAAATATCTTTTGTTCAGAAAATTCAATTTTATAATAAAAACAGTTGTCTATTTAAAATGAAATTATTATTAATCTATATGAATATATTTTTAAATGAAGCTTACCTGTTACATTTCTCTCCATTCGAGCTTTTATCGAGCTAAATGCCGAGCTTGTTCACAAATTTCAAATGATGTTGTTCGTGAACATAAATGATCCGAACAAGTTAGTGTTCAAGCTTGTTTATTTAAGGATTTAGTTTTTAAAATGTTGTTCAAGTTTGTTTGTTTAGTTAGTTAAATGATCACAAACGAGTTTTAATCGAACCGAGCATCGAGTAGCTCGTTGAATGCTTGGTTCGCTTGCAGCCCTACTTCAACTCTCCCTCTCAAATTAAATTAAATGGTATAAATCTCTCTTTTCAAATTTGCTTTTGAACATGGTGTATTATAATTTTTTTTTTGGTGAGAATATATTTATGTTAATTTTTGTTGGCACTTATGGAGTATAAATTAACTATCTTTTATGAAATGTGCATTCACCTACATGCTTTGTATGGTCATGATGCATTAAATTAAGAGAAATATTGATGGCATATTTATTATCACAGTATAATTTCATTGGTCATTTTCAGTTGATTTTTAAATCCTCCAAAGCAATTTTGATGTACAGAAACTCATATATTTCTTGTGTAATAGCTCTAAATTCATATTAAACACTGAAGCCTTAACTAAACCAAATAAAATATTTCTTACTCCGATTAGGCGAATATCATAACTTGTTATAATTATATCATCAACACATATAATAAGAATTGAGATTTTTTCATTAATGGAGTAATT
The DNA here is from genome assembly GCA_016618105.1 of Dendrobium huoshanense. Lineage (NCBI taxonomy): Eukaryota > Viridiplantae > Streptophyta > Magnoliopsida > Asparagales > Orchidaceae > Dendrobium > Dendrobium huoshanense. The sequence continues at coordinate 72,131,524 of CM028345.1, forward strand.
TATGAGGATAGTGATCTTAGCATTGTTTCATTTATTATGACTTTTATGAATATGCCAAATAATGCTCTCAGAGATTATTTAAGGCCATATAATCTTTTTCAATTTACATATTTTGTTCTTTGTAAAAGAAGAATCAAATCAGTGAGGTGGTTCCATAAAGACTTCTTCAAGATCCACATGCAATAAAGTATTCCTTCCATTACACTGTTGTATAGACCAGCCATAGCCATGATTGACTGCAAAAAATAAAATAAAATAAAATACATATTATATTTAGTTGTTTGACTTGATGATATTCCAATAGAGATGTGGCGCGTAGAAGATAAAAAAATTTCATGGCTTACTAAATTTTTAATATTATTTTGAAGACAAACGATGCACGTTAAGTGGAGAATGAGTGTGTTGATTCATATTTTTAAGAATAAAGGTTATGCACAAAATTGTGCAAATTATAGAGGAATTAAATTAATGTGTCATTTTTTAAAACTATAGGAGTGAGTTATGGAGCATAGGTTATGACATGATACTAATGTTTCTCAAAATTAACTTGAATTCATGTCGGGTAGGTCTACTATGGAAGCTTTGCATTTATTGAGAGAATTGATGAAGAATTATAGAGAGAATAAGGAGCATGGGCGGATCCCCATATAGCATTTGTCCACCCTAAAATATATGGAGCATAAATTTGGAATTTTAACCCCCCAAACCCCCCCCCCCCCCCGCCGGCTAAAAAAATATGTTGGCCATCATTTGGGGAGAGGAAGAAGCATTGGTTAAAGACACTGTAAAAAGTACAGTGCTTGCTTTCTAGTTTGTGTAAAGTGGGAGTGAAATTTATTCAATGAAAAAAGAAGTGATTTGTGGTTTATAAGTTGGGTTTAAAAAGAATTCTACTAAATAAGAGAAAAAAAATGCAATTTCAATACAAATAAATATTATTTTTGTTGGTTATTTTTTTAATCATTTTTTATTACATTGCATTGAAATCCATTTAACTCTAAATTATATAATTTCTATCCAAATAAATCCTTTTTTTTATTGCATTGAAGTTGAGATAGCTATTTTTTCAATTATTTTTTATTGATTTATGAATTGTGAGGGAGTGATTCTTAAATCCATAAAATGTTATGCATACTTTATGGTTTAACTATCCTTTTTTTAAGTTAGATAACATTAAGCTCATTTATTATTCTTTTTTCTCTAAGTTAGGGTCTAGTTTCAGCATAACGTATATGATTATACTCCAACTTATATTATTACTAAAATTAATATTAAATTGAAAGATAAATGATAAAAATTCTCTTATAAATTTGATAGCATTATGTGGTTCATATATATTTTTTTAAAATGTATTATTATTATTATTATTATTATTATTATTATTATATTTTATTTTATTTTTTTTATTATTGTTGTTGTTGCCTAATTAATTAAAATTTTGTCGACCCTGAAAAAAGAAGTTGGATCCGCCCCCGATAAGGAGGATCTTCATATGATATTTATTGATTTAAGGAAGCATCTGATAAAGTTTCAAGAGAAATGCCATGGAGAGTTTTAGAAAAGAAAGAGTTTAATAATACTTATATTCAAGTCATTAAGGATATGTATGCAGGAGCTATTACTTGTGTTCAAGCACAAGATAGTTTGACTAAGTATTTTCCTATTTTTGTTGGATTACATCAAGGACCAGCCTTATGCCCATATCTTTTTTACTTTAGTCATGGATGTTTACACTACACATTTGCAAGAGGTTGTACCTTGCTGTATGTTTTTTGCTGATGATATTCTTCTTGTTTATAAGACTAGAGATGGAGTTGAAGGTAAACTTGAATTATAGAGGTTTACCATAAAGTCTAAAGGTTTTCATTTTAGTAGATCTAAAATTGAATATATGAAATGTAATTTTAATAGTAATAGATCTAGTGAGGGGATTGTGACTTTGGGTGATCAAGTCATTAAGAAGAGTACACATTTTAGATATCATGAGTCTATTGTTAAGAATGACGGTAAAATAGATGGGTATATTATTAGCAAAATTCAAGTTGGATGGTTGAAGTGAATGAATGCATCAGGCTTGTTGTGTGATAGAAAAGTCTCCCTCAAACTTAAGGAATAATTATATATGATGGTGGTGAGACATGTAATGCTTTATGATGTAGAATGTTGGACATTTAAAGAGAAGCATAATATTTAGTTAAGTGTTGCAAAGCTGAGGATGCTCAGGTGGATGAGTGACTATACTCTTAGAGACAATATATGAAATTAGTATATATGTGGAAAGGTTGGAGTAGCTCCGATGGAAGATAAGATACGAGTGAGTCACCTTAAATGGTTTGGTCATATAAAATGGTGGCCTTCTGATAACTAGGTTAGGAAAGTAGATGTATTAGATTTGGCTTATGTGAAGAAAGATAAAGGTAGGCTTAAAATGACTTGGTTAGAGAATATTAGAAATGACATTTCTTTATTAGATTTAAATGAGAATTTGAGTCTTAACAGAACAAAATGGAGAAAAAAAGATTCATGTAGCCGACCCACGTAGTGGGATAAAGGCTTGATGTTATTGTTGTTGTTGTTATATTATATTCATCTTTGCAATATGAGCAAAAATTTCTTGGTAGTTAGTTCTTTAAGCTTGAGTGTATCATTTGGATACCAAACTTGCTTTATATGATTTTAAGCTTCCATTTGCTCTTTATTTTACAACAACAACAACAATAAACTTTCATTCCACTACATGGGGTCGGCTACATGAACCTTTTTTTCTCTATTTCATCCAACTAAGAGTCAAATTAATTTAAATTTAATTAAAAAAATGTCATTTTTAATATTTTCTAGCCAAGTCTTTTTAGGTCTACCTATACTTTTCTTAACATATTTTTTAGCCAAGTCTTTTTAGGTCTACCTATACTTTTCTTAACATGGGCCAAATCCAATCTACTCTCTTAATTGGGTCATCGAAAAGCTGGAGCTTTATGTGTTCAAATCATATAAGGTGACTCTTTCTAATCTTATTTGCCATTAAGCTACTCTAGCCCTTTCACGTACATACTCATTTCACATTTTCTCTAAGAGTGAAGCCACTCATCTACCTAAGCATCCTCATCTCTGCAACACTTAACTTTATGTTTCTCTCGTTTTAAAAAAATCATTTTTATCATACTATTTTCTTCCATTTTGATAGTACAATGATCTTGCAAGTGATTTTTTTTTTCTAAGCATTCATCTCTCTGGTGACATCCTTCCAATTATTTTTTCAAGTACCTCAAATAGTGCTTAAGGTATTGTGATGGAATTAGAGCTGATTTTGTACAGAGGACTTTATGGGTATAAGAAGAAATGTTTTTGAAAGAAATGTTTACTATGAAATGGGATACACAGGAGAATGTGTAATGATGGTTGATCATTATTACTTGATAACGGTTCTGAATTTTGAGCTTGCTTAACGTTTTGGCTGATGTTCTACCCTTCAAGATGAGTTTGATTGGAAAAATTTTGCTTCTCATCAAAAGTGACAATCTTTAAAGTAAGAAATTTTAGATAGGATGATAACACTTATACTATTTCTATGTGAAGGATTAATCAATAAAGACACATTTTGAAAGCACTATGATCAAGTTTAACCCCATGTTATATATGAATGTGAACATATGAAATAAACCACGAAATTTTTAGAGGAGGTTATTTACAGAGAAGAATTCAACCAGATAGTTTATAAGACTTTTTAAATCAATCACTCTTGAAGGTGTTCTATTGAATAGATATGTGACAGTTCGAATAACTTCTCCCCAGTATATTTTTGACATTTGAATCTAGAAGTGAAGAGTCATGATAACTCCTAGAATATGATTTTTTTTTTCTTTTTGCTACTCCATTTTATTGGTGAATATCAAAATAGGATGATTGGCGGATGATCTCTTATTTTTAGAAGAAATATGATAATGTGTTATTAAAATAATCACAAGCATTATATACCTTTATTTAAGCATTAAATTATTTGTTGTATCTAAACAATAAATACAAGAAAATTAATGCCGACATCAAATTTTAATTTTATAAGACATACCCAAGCCATTCAAGTTTAACCATCAATGAATGTAATAAATCCAATAACTTCAAAAATGCTGGGGATTTTGAAATGTTCCCAAATGTTAGAGTAAAATATTACAAAATGAGTAGAAGTTCTAGATACTAGAATCACTTTTAGGAAAAATAACATGATAATATTTGACAATTTTATAAGTCTTGTAATATTTTTTTTTTTCATATTTATATTTATACAAAGTAAAAAGAGAAGGATGGATATTTTATACAATTTTGAAAAATGAATTCTCTAGCTTATAATGATGCTCCTAAATATCTTTTGTGTTGAGGGTGAAAATGAAGAAACGTAACAATAAGTTTCCATCTTCAAGAAGATTTAACCCATCATTTTCTCTAGCTTGCCCAATCATCTTCCTAATTGTGGGTTCCGAAACAATAAAGAATGATTTGCAAAATAGGTCATCTTGCAATTATGATAAAAAATTTACGGCAATATAAGGAACATACAGTATGTTACTATGGGTAAATATGGAGAAAATTATAATATTTTCTTAACATACAACAGTATATAAAGAATCATCAACCATTTTTATTTTTTATTATTAGATAAAGATTTATAGGTTTGAAAGAAGATGGTAAGGTTGATCATGTTGTTAATAGCTCTTGAATCTATGATTCATGTGTGAGAGAAATTTTTAAAACACTTAAAATATAAGAGTTAGAAATCATATTATTTTGAGCTAAAGAATATGATAGATATTTTTTTTAGAAAGTTATGAAATTTATTGAATTTATCAATTTCTTTTGAAATAAGCCCTTCTAATTATATAAGGTAGGCATGCCTTTGTTGATAACATTTATTTCCATCATAGCTTGAGGGTTTTTGTGAAGTTTTGAGCATTTTTCTTTTCATATTAATTGCATCACAAAATATTTTTAGAAGATGACTTTTATGCTTCTTTACAGAAAGAGTTTGTAACAATAAGTCTCCTATCTTATGATGCAATGGTTATTATAACAAATGTTTATGCAACCAAAATGCCAAGCATTATAATCTTTTTTTTTTTTTTGGCTCGTATGAGAGAGAAAAAAATCTCATTTATTGATGATATATATATTTTGCTTAAGATTTAAACATGAATTTAATCGAAGCCATTATCAAATCTTGTAAAAAAACTTATACACTTTATATTTTTATAAATTGTTTTGGAATTATCATATCATCATAACATATGAACATTACCTACTTAACTGTTGAACTTAATTTTGATCTCACCAAAATGGGTAGCATCCTTCTTTTTTAAAAAAATTGTTTAGCGCACCTTAAAAAAACTTTTTTTTATGATAAATAGGAATATATATGTCCTACCACTTTCATGCATCATAATATTTCATAATCATATCATGATCATGGAATCTACTTTGATTCAATATATAAATTTCTTACCTTCCAACTCCAAGGAGAATCCACAAGATAAAGCTTCTCAATTTCTTTTTAAAAAAAGCCTTCACAAAGTGATATCATTTCAAAAAATTTCTCTCATTCAAGTAATATGAGGCTTTTAGCTCCTAAACTTTTCATGTAGTTTGATTTAAATTATCCATGATATGACTCTTTCAAAGGGAAAGGGAAGTTAAAAAATCTATTATAATAATAAAAATAGAACCTTAACAAGAAAAGAGAAAAAAAGAATAAAAATTAAAAGATAAAACCCCTAATTTTATTACTTAATTCTATACAAACTATGAAAATATTTAAATTTTCTTTTTCAAAATACTTGCAATAAGAACAAATCAAAGCTATTTAAATAAAAAAGAAAAACGATCCTTTCTTACAACTATAATAAAAGATGCGGCACCCTGATTATAATCTAAAATTGATCCAATGATTAACATTTAATCTCTGCGCTCAAAATCCCTAAAATTAATTGATTTGTGAGTCCCATGATCATTCAACAAGCATCTTTGATGGGTAAACAACCATATCAAAATAATTCCAAACATTGAAATAAATAAAAGAATGATGTAATAAATTTCCTTTTAACACTTTAGGCAAAATTATTACATGCGGAGTATGATTTCGCCCGGACTCCAATCAGTTGAGCTAAATGGCCTTTTTTTATTCTTCTTTTGTACAATAATAATCTCTAAAACTTTAGATAGCATCATTTGTCATGGCTTTAGCAATCAAAGCTCAGTTTGAGCTCCATAATACAAAAAAAAAAAAAACAATCATGTAACCACAACTGTTTGTAAATAGGGATGTCAATATTTGACATAACTCAAAAATCTGACTTAAATCCGAACCAAAAATTTTATATTAGGGTCAAACCGAACCCAAAATGGGTCGGAATCGGGTTCAATAAATCGACCCGTTTCAAAAATCGAGTCGAGTTCAGATTGACCGAAAAACTTAAAATTGACCCATTTTTTGCTCAAAAACCCATTTTGACATGAAAACCTAATATTTACCCAGTTTTTTACTAAAAAAATTGGAGATTTGCCCATTTTTTTACTCGAAAAATAACAATTTTTTGTTCAACCCCAGTTCATGTCAGGTTGACTTGGAAGCAGTATTTAAACAAAATTGCATGCATCAGCTGTTTCTCAATCTTCATATAAAAAATAAAAGCTCCATGCATCCATATGCCTTCTTTTTAAGATTATATTCAGCAAAATTATTTTCCCACAGAAACATTCATACAAGTAACTTAGTTCCATAGATAAAGCTGAAACAATGAAAAAATGTCTCCTATTACAATGCATGAAGCAGCCGATATCATTGATGACTTTGAGAGAATTATAAAACGAAGAAAACACACACCAATATCATTTCATGAGCTATAATTTCCACTTTTTTTTTTTCAAATCTGGTATGGGAAGACCTCAATGGCACAAGATTTCAAAAACTATATAAACATTTTCCTCTTATATCTTTACAACATCACCAGATAGGGAGCTCTCGTATCACAAACTTAGGAAGATTGATTTATTATTAGCTTGGAACAGAGGTTGCAGAAGTGTTTCCAGTGAGCTCTACAGTTTTATTGAGGGAGGAGTTTTTCCTGAACCTTACAAAAGGACTTCTCAAACTTTGCCATCCACGAGATTTCACTTGGCCCAGTTGTTTGAGCTGCTCCCTTCTAAATTTTCTGTTCGCAAACCACAAACCACCTCGCCAGCCTAGTCCATATCTGCTTTGAAATTGTGCAAAACAAATAAGCTTTAGCATAACATGAACTTGAACTGCCTTTTAATAAGAAAAGCCCGTTATAGTAAGCTATTATAAACTAAGGCTTCGTTTGAGACAGCTTTCTTACCGCTTCTTAAAGTAATTTTTTAGTACAAAAATTAAAAACTTTATACTAGAAAGTTATTTTAAAAAGCAGTAAGAAAGCCATTCCAAACGAAGCATAAGAAACAATTGTTTATAGCTGCAGATTAGGAATAACAAACCCAACAACCTTCAAGAAAATAAATTTAGCAAATTGTAACTCTTGTAGCTGTAGTGGATTTAGCAAATCCAGTATTAACCACAAACGAAATTCATAATGGGGATGATTCACAAAGAACAGGATAAAAATAAGTAAAGCTCAAAGAGTTACTGTAAAGATGAAACAAACCCAACAATCAAGGAAGTCCCAGCAGTGGCAACGCAAGCTGTGGTGCTGACGTTGTCGGCACTGACAATTTTTCTGATTTCTTCGCGTTCAACATTGTAGCTTTTCATCATCTGTTCATAAGAAAATATGGTCCTATTAAACATAGACCTGAGAGGGAACAGAAGTTATAAATACAAATAACAATCTGAGATCATTTTCATGATCCGACAACAATGCAATATAGAGAAGGAAGATATAAAAAGTGTTCTTACAAAAAATCATCTAGGGCTCTGTTTAGCATTGTTAAAAAAAATCATACTATGTAACAGATATGAGGGATTATTATCTGAAGTTAGAAAATTATAGGTGTTTTTTTAACAAATTACCAAGAATCTGATATGAGGGATTGAGCAACTGAAATAGATATTGTTATGGATCGTATATAATTTAATATGAAACTAATTTTAATCAGCCTATAATTAAATAAAATTATTTTTTATTAAATAGAACATATAAACTTCATAGAAGTGTTTTTCTATGAATCTATCTAAACAAACATTATAAAAAAAGTTGTATTTTCTGATTTATGCATCTAATTGCTTTCTTACAACTAAAGCAAACGCCCTGAAAGTATTTATATTGTTAAAGCAATAGGCAACATAACAAAGTCCTGCATTGAGTACCTATACCCACACCCACCCATACCCAATGGATATGGGTGGGTACCCATGACCTTATGGATGGGTATGGGTGTGTACTCAATATCGGGGGATAAATCGATTTACACTACTAATCACCATATATCTTATATTACTACAATCGTCCCTACATAGTGTGCAGCAGTTAACCACACCGTGACTACAGTAAATTCTGATATGCAGCTTGAAAGTTTGCAATCAGAGCAAAGGGCAATAAGCCTTAAGGCCATCAGTCCGTGATAGACTGCGTTCAAAAAACATGGAAAACTGATAGGTATAGGTGGGTACAACATCCCGAAAGTCACCATGGGTGGGCGAAGCCCATCTGAGTAAAGTATGAGTACCTAATGGGTACCCAACCATGACCCATTGTAGGGCTTTGCAACATAAGCATTATTACCAAATTGATTATAAAGATTATGCCCAGGGAAAAAAATAAAATAAATAAACAATAAATATTGAGACATACTATGTAATGAACATAAAATCACAAATTGTGAAAATCAAGTCCCTTTCTGTCCTATAGGTCATGTCGTGTATTTTCAAATTTCTGATAAGATAAAATTAGTAAATGGTTGAGAAAGAGAAAGAGCAAGGGACAATATTTATCCAAATCTATAAAAAATTTCAGGAGCCAGTTATATTTACAGCAGGAACCATTCAATTCAAAAGCCAAACTTCTAGAGAATGAAAGTCAAAAATAGCCTTTTCTTCCCTCCCAGTCTCCCACAATCTTTTTCAGCCCCATCAAATTATCCTCACATTCAACACCAAATCACCACAAAAGAAAAAGAAAAAATGAGGGTAGATGGCGCAGGGAAACCTTAATGATATGAATTTAAATTAAAACATTCAAAAGCATGATTGCCTTCCTTTTAAAATACTAACCAAAATCAACAATTAAAAAAGCGGACGAGGCGTCCGCATTGAGTCACGCCTCAAGTCGAGGCGGAAGTCATGCGTATCGAGGCTTACACCTCGAAACATCCAGCGAAGCCTACGATTTTTTCGCACGAATCGTATGCATCAGAGCGTAACGCCTCGAGGCACCGCTTCAAAATTTTTTCTTCGGTATATATGTAAATACGATGCAGCCGATTCGTGTTCGTGTATTCGCGTATAGGATTAGGGATTTCTGTGAGAATTGAAAGGCAAACTGGAGGCGAAGCTGTGAGGGAAAGAGATGAAGTCGTGAGGGAAGGAGACGAAGCCGTGAGAGAATGAGACGAAGCCGGAAGGAGACGACGCAGGAAACGAAGCCGAAAGTAATAACGGTTTCAAAAGCAGGAAACGAAGCCAAAGTTGTGAGTGCAGGAAACGTTCAGGCCACGATTAGGTCAGAAGAGCAGGTGAGCGGTGTTGTGGGCCTTGACTTTGATGTGCAGTATCAAAAGCTTAAATAACTCCTGATTCGGCTTTCTTTCATTCGTCTGCTCAGTACATGCTAGGTACTGCTAGGTATCGCTAGGTATCGCTCGATACCGAGCAAGTATATGCTCGGTACTAAGCGGTACATGCTTGGTACCGAGCCAATATCGCTCGGTACCGAGCAGTATATGCTCGGTACTGACCGGTACATGCTCAATACCGTTAGGTACATGCTTGATACCGCTCGGTCGAACCTTGCCAGAGGATAGAGCCCCCTTGGACCCCCGGCAGACCGATATATTGTTGTATTCATGTTGTCATATTGTTGATTTTTTATGTTGATTATTTAATATTTCTATAAATTATTAGCATGACTAGTGGCAAAAGAAGGAAAGATCCTGCATGAAAATATGGTACTCAAGTTGAAGTGTCAGGAGAAGGTGCAAAGAAGGGATATGTTTACATGAAATGTATTTTTTGTGAAAAACGTATAACTGGTGGCATCAAGAGGTTGAAGGATTATCTAGCCTGCACTCATGTCAATGTGGGACCATGTACAAAAGTACCTGATGAGGTGAAAAAGGAATTTTTTTGAAGCTTCAATCTGACTTTGTTTCTTGCTTGTTGATGAGTTACAATCTGATGATGAATGGGTTACTCTTGAGAATGCTGATGTTTCTGAAGTTGAAGCAGAAGGAGAAACTCATGTCAATGAAGAAGACAATGAAGCAACTACCCAAGTATATAAAAGAAAGAAACAAATTGAAATTGGAGCTTCAAAAAAATTCAAAGGTATTCTTAAATATAATGAATTATTTTGTATGTTACTATTATTTTATTTTAGATCTAATGAAATATTAACTGATATAGGAGATAAAGGAAAAAATATTATAGATGAAGAAGAGTTTAAGGATGACTTTGACATTAATTATGAAGATTCTTCTGAAGACAATCAAAGTGATGTTGAGTCTGCTTTGAGTCTTGATCCTAAGGGGATGTTTTATTTTTAAGTGAATTTATTTTAAATCTTGTATTCCAGTAATATTATCATGAAACAAATCTTCAAATTCATAGTTGACATAATATTTTGTTATTTTTTAACATTATTTATAATTTTAAATTAATTTATTTTAATTGTTTTGAGGCTTACGCCTCGATCCGCCTCAAGGCTTACGCCTCGCCTCACATCACTTAGAAAAAACGCCTCTATTCCCGATTTCGCCTTTTAAAACATTGACCAAAATAAATTATTACAACTAGCAAAGACAGCTGTAGTATCACATGTCAAAATATTTATGTATAAGACATCTAAGGTCCCATTTGGTAATGATTTTTCTTCAATGATTATGCATTGTAGGATGATAGAATCAGTTATTATGCATTTGATAAAAGTTAAGTCAATTTTTGTAAGAAGATTTCAGCTATACAAAAGCTCAAAAATAAGGATTATAAAAAGCTAAGATAACACGCTTCCTTAAACACAATTTTATTCAAAACAATGTTGAAATTTTAAGACAAAAAACACCAAAATCCTTAACATTACAAAAAAATCCTGATTATGCATTTTATTTTCATTATCACAGTTGGTGATTTTGATGTATACACGCTGTTATTTCCTTTACTTGAAAATTAATTATTTCTGTATAAATTATTTTATAATTTATATTAGTATCATAATTTAAATATTATTCATAATACATAGCTATTAATTATTAATTTGACAAATTATTTTAAAGATAATTAAATTGGCATTATTTGTTAATAATTAATCATGTCTATTTTGAAACAAAGAATTCTAATCCATTTTTAATACAACAAAAACATCAAGCCTTTATCCTACTGCGTGGGCTCGACACATGAATCTCTTTTTTTTTTCCATTGTGTCCTGTTAAGAGTCAATTTCTCATTTAAATCTAATAAAGAAAAATCATTTCTCATATTTTCAAACCAAATATTTTCTAATCACTAATTTAATATGACCACAACATCCTCATTACATACTCAATTATCATAGCAGTTGATTTTGATGGATAACTGCTACAGATTTTTTTCTTTATTAAGAATTATTTATTATTTCTATATAAATTATTCTATAATTTTAATTAGTGTTCTAATTTAAATTTTATTCATAGATACATAATTCTAATTATTTTTAAATAAATATAATTGATACTATTTTTTAATAATTAATAATGTTTATCTTTGTCATTTAACCAATTTGATTTACTTCACAATAATTTTAACGAACCAAATTTATAAATTCCATTAGTTTAGAAAGCAAAACTAACATTTACCAAACATTAATCTACTTGACATCACAACACAACACTACAACACCAGACTACACTGCCACATTATGCCTTAAATTGCATGATAAAACATTTATTTCCATGAACACTCTTAATCACCACTTGAAATGTATTAGATTTGGCAAGCTGTCTAAAAACAATCAAATTATCATTCATAGAAATAAATTACTTAATTAAATTTTTTTTAGGGAAAGAAGTACTGGCATAAACATTTCGATTGAAATCACAGTAATTACACATTTTTATGCAGTGTGAACACATTATATAAAGCGAGGAACTGGGGGAACGAGAAAAAGAGGGAGAGTAGGGTTTTGGGACTTCCTCTTTTATTTTCTCTCTTCCTCTAATGAAAGAACTGGGAGATCAAAGAAGAGTTGGTCAGTAAAATTGAAAGCCTAAAGAAAAGTAGACCAAGAACAAGAAGACCATGTTTGGTGAGGGTAAAAAAATGGGAGACAGGGGCGAGGGCAATTTAAAAAACAAAGGTTGGAATTTTTATTTCGAACAACACAGATATAGGTTTGATACAATATTAAAGATGACATGAATCACCTAACCCAAAAACATTAAATATCAATCTTTATGCTAGCAATTTACCCCATGCAAATACATGGGGTGAGAAAAACATAAATTTTTTATAATAAACAATGGAAATATATAGTATTTTCTTTTATTATCTAAATATAGTTTGCACATAAGAAAATTATTAGCATATTTAAATATTTAATTATAGGATATGATTAGTTTGGAATTTGGAAAGCCATCGTGACTGTTTTCACATAGTCACTCCACAAAAGATTAGCCATGTTGCAAAGTTTTACAGTAACTTCATGCATGCGTGTACCTCCTATCAACAATCAAATCGATTTTAATATCGCATATTTTACTAAAAAAAGTTAATCGAAATAAATAATTTATATTCTTTATTGGCAATTAGTGAGAGATAAAACTTATTAAATAACACAGAAATTATAAAAAATTTTACATAGATCTAGGCTGAAACATTAACCCTGCAAAACTAATTCATTTTGTTAGAGCAACTGATTTTTGAACAATTCCAACAATATGAAATACAATTTTATACAAATTGATAAACATTTAATTTTATAAAATAAAAAATATCTATATATTTTAAAAGATAAATAAAATATATAATTTTTTGAAATAAGGAAAAAAAAAAAAAGCATTACCATGACAAATTATAATTTTTTGTAGGAAACAATTAAATTTAATACAATAAAAAAAGTTAAGTTTAAAAAAGATAAATAAAATATAATGAAATGTAGGCTATGAATTAACATTTTAAAATAATGTTTTGAAAATGCCATGGAACTTATTGATAGCAATTTGTTTATTTTAAGATTTGTGCAAAAAAAAAAAAAAAGATGTCTTCTGATTAAGTAAATTGGGTTTCAAGCAAACCATTAAAATAGGCCTAGGATAATCGAAGTAGATCCAAAAAGACAAATAGACTATATTTTGATGTTTCGTTAGACCCATTCCATCAACTGCCAAATTAGTATATATATCCTTTTGATGGTAATTTTTTAATGATATATTCTCGTATGAATTGTTATAACTATGAAGTATTGATCATCAATTTTTTTTTCATCGACTAAGAAAAAAAATCTTTTTAGTTCAAACTATGAACCTAATTTTCTATTGTTCTGGATGTGGTTATTTAAATAATAGTTATGGTTACTATTTCTTTGAATATGGATGCTAAAATAATAAATTTGATGATTCAAAGTCAAATTTGAACTACGAAAATAAATTTATGACTTAGTGGACTTTAAAAATAAAAGTGGTCAACTGTAGGACCTACGGTAACGCTCCCATCTTCCATCAAGCTTTTATGAGGGACAAAATACAACTTATTTTGAAAATTACAAAAATATATGCATAATTAATTTAAACGAATTGCTTCAAATTTTAGAGAGACGGATGAACCTATTAGACCGGTCCAGTGGACTGGTCCAGCCGGTCCACGCGGGACCAGCTCAGACGCGAACAGGGCGGAAATTTTCCGCCCGCTGGGATGCCGAGCGAGCTGCACACCGTGCGGGAGCCAAATAGGAAAGATATTTTGGGGAATTAAGAGGGAAATTTGAATTTAAGGATTGTTTAGGGAATTCCTTTTGATTTGTATGCATTAAATAGTTTGTTTTCCTAGGGTTTGGGGATCTTGAATTTGGTTGAAATTTGAGATCTCTTAGATTTAGGTTTTCTTTGGGCTCTAGCGGCGTCTAGAGATTTGGGATAGATCGATCCTCCTCTCAAATTGAGGATCAAGTGCATCTTGCTATTTTCGTGTTCCTTTCATCAAATAATACCAATTATCTACTATTTTTTGTGATTTTGTATGAATTTTTGTGAAGAATTCTCGCTTTTCTCCGAAGCTTGATAGAAAATACTTGAGATCTACAAGTTTTCCTATCAGAACCCTAGATGGGCCAAAATACCTAATGCAACAATAGACTAATAAAAATAGACTAATAATGCTTCATTAAAAAAAAAAAAAAAAAAAAACACAAGACAAATAAACTATCCATGTGACTTCTTTTCCCATGTGAATCAAAAGCTTATATAGATAAAAATAATGCTAAAATATAGTATCTATGTGATGTGATACTGAAAAATCAAGGTGAAGCTCTCTAGTTTACTATACATACACTACATATCTTTACATATATTTTTAATTAAAATTTCATAGTACAAATAATATTTAATTTTTATCTATTATTTTTTCATTTTATTTAATTATATAATATAAAAAATTAATTTATTTTAGTTTTTATCTATTTTATAATAATAAATAAAATTTATAGATATAATTTTATAATGTAAATTTATATACTTTCCATAGGTACAAATTATATTTAAATATATAACATAAATTAGAAATTATTTATATTAAATTTAAAAATATATATGTAAACTAATTTTACATTAAATATGAATTATATTATTTAGAAAGTGTGATTTTAAACTTCCAACTCATTCTTAATTTGCATAATTTATGTGTAAGATAGGATGGTTTGTATTTAGTTTAAGGTTAGAATGTCATATTCTTATATTAATTTTATTAATTTTTAATAATATTATTATTTATTACATCATCAAGTTCCGTGAACCTCTTCTTTCGGTTGATTTTCACAATCTTGATTCTGCTATCATCATCAAAAGAATCATGAAGGTATGAACTTGGTTTCTTTTTTTT